>JAQFXT010001479.1:0-17330 GCA_034683725.1 Strigamia crassipes | reverse complement strand
AATATCAAAATTCGTTATATCGAAATTTTTTAACATGGTGTTCTATGGGAAACCAACCGAGTCATCTAAAAAAAAAATCGTTATAACAAAAATTCGTTATATAGCGGTTCTTTATAACGAGGTTCAACTGTACTAATAGAGACCCGCATTCAATGAGAGCAAACGCGTAGTTTGAATTCTGCGTCAATGTACCGGGCAGTACAAACTATAACTCATTCTGATATTTATTTATATTCTTTTTCTTTCTTTCCATTGTAGATAATATGCCATCATTGCCAATATTCAAATATCTGGAGTGTGTTCCACCAATATGTTACATTTCTGACAGGAATTTATGATATAGTAGCAGTCTTGTCAGGCGTTTTGTTTGCACCCGAGTAAATACTTGAATTTTTTTTTTTTTGCGCGAGTCAGCGGCGGTTTTAGGGTAGGCGAGCTAGGCATTTGCCTAGGGTTTCACGCTTCTAGGGTCTTCGCACTTAATATTTACCCAAATTTGTCAAGGGACTTGTAAATGCTGGAACTGTCAGTGGCGAGAGCCATGTGTTTAATCCAAGTGTAGAAATAGCAAGCTATTTCTACACAATTTGGTGTAGAAATAGCATGCGATTTTGTGCTATGTACCACGTGGACTGTTCTTACACGAAATCATGTAGAAATTAGCCACTGCGTTTGTCAAAATTAATCGAAAAATGATCACATGTTGACTAAATTTATCAGAAAAATGATCACATGTTGACTAAATTTATCAGAAAAATGATCACATGTTGACTAAATTTATCAAAAAAATGATCACATGTTGACTAAATTTATCAGAAAAATGATCACATGTTGACTAAATTTATCAGAAAAATGATCACATGTTGACTAAATTTATCAAAAAAAGATCACATTTTGTCTAAGTTTATCAAAAAAATGTTAAAAATAAAAACATTTTGAAATTTGAATAAAAACGTCAAATTGGAACCGCCCTCGAATAAAAGGCGCGGCTATTCATCGAGAGCGGCTTTTGTATCAAACTGCCGCTTTCATCCGCGGCTACTATTTAAAGGCGACTCTTAATCGAAGAAATACGGTAACTTGGTTCTAGTTCACCGATCCGCTACATTAGCGACCCCTTCAGACAATGACGGAAATTGGATAATTTACAAAGTTATGATGTAAAATATTAATTATATTAATAGGCAATAAATGTTGCAGGGTGAAGAGTGTATGGTCATTGTGCCAATTTACCGATCTAGCCAAAGCCGCTGCTGGAGTCTTTAGAATGGTAAATAATGATGTAGCGTACTATTTTCTTTCTTAAATTTTCAGTGATGACGAAGACGAGGATGATGATTTTGATTCCAACTGCTGCACGAATTTTCCCACCGCAGAACAAACTCCAACTCATTTTTTTAAAGTGATTTTGTGTAAAAATAATGATGGAAGTTATCGGCTTGAATGCTTCAAAATCAAAAACCAACCAAATGCAGCCAAATTACCAAAGTTAAGAAACTTTACTATAACAAGAGAAGAACTGGAAGTGGATACTGGGTTTTTAATCCATGAAAATATCCATGAAGATGAAATCAAAAACCAAACCCCACATCCAAACTTCACTGTACAATAATGTTGCCACTACTGGATAATAAAAAAATTAGTATGCAGCCGATGCTTTTGTAAATCAGACCAAAAGATTCGTGCGGACCTAATTATTTGACAATTACTCGGCGTGCTCGGTAAATTACTACTAAGAACTATCACATCACAAACTCCATCTATGGCCAAAATATTTCCATGCAGCGCCCTCACTTGACCTTAATTGCTTGTACTACATCATGGCTGCCTAAATTTCAAGTAAAACAACATATTCCATTTCTATGAGTTGCTTTAGACATACTTGTTTCACTGTTGCTGCTCTGATTTGTGGATATTTGCATAAATCCCAAAAAGGAGACCCTTGGATTGAACAGTATAGTTCTTATCTTGATTTCAAAAAAGGTAGTATAAAATCTCCAGTATTGTACTGATAGAAAACTACTGAAAACTATTTTTTAGGGTCAACAAAAGGTAATGCAGCTAAAATTGCTGATATTTGTGGATACTTATGGCCAAAGAATGTCTTCAAAGTGAAAGCCACTCATGGCCACTGTCTGAATGCAGAAAATTGGACAAAGACTTGTCACAGTCATCATTCTGATGATGATAACCTGGATGTCCTACCAGACAGTCAACTCCAAGATATGCTGATCCGTAATACTGGAATTGCCGCCAACAAAGAAAGCTTCTCTCGCGATGGCTACGAATACCAACTTGACCAGTTTCCAGGCACAGACATGTTGGTTTATGAAGATTTCACAATATATCTTCGCGATGTACCCAGAAGGACAAGTAGTTGGGTTATCGAACGCATAACCAGAGAGAATGTGGACCACTATGAACATCGGCATTTCGAAGTGTTGAAACCGTATTACAAAAGTCGAAGAACGGTTGACTGTCGACCGTTCGACATCTCTAATTTGGGGGGAATGGTACATGCTGTACTTTTCCCCGGACCGGTATCGGCATCAGATAATAGTCGTTGTTTGCCGAAGGTAAAACCGGTAAAAATTTATTTTATTTTCTAAACACGCTTTTCTTTTTCTAGTATATTTGTAGAAGATGTGAAGTTTTAAGCTTCCGGAATGTTTTCCATCAGTATGTGAAGTTCCTAACAGCACTGTACAATGCAGTGTACATCTGTTCAGGAAATCTTGTCGTTCCAAAGTAAACCGATCTTATTTTGGCAACATCTGCTGCTATCTAACCTAACCTAACCTAACCTAACCTAACCTAACCTAACCTAACCTAACCTACACATAAAAAATAGCATTCAATTCTCTATACTGTATAATGATTTTAGTTTTGAAAAAATTTAATTACTTACCGTGTAATAACAGTTACACAATGATCATGTCTTTCTGGGTCACCCTGTAATACAACCCACAGCCAAATGCATTAGACCACTTCATTTTTTTGCAAAACAGAAGACATTTATTGCCTATAATATTTTTTTAAGTAAGATTTTAATAAAAACTAAAATAAACACAAAATAGAGCAGGTCTTTTTGCCCAAAACTGAATATTAGAAATAAAAATATTACAAATTTAAAATGATAAAATTAAATATTAAACAAAAGAAAGATAGTTTTAGACCACATTATTTTGGGGTCATAAGTTTTAGACCATGACAGATTTTTAAGAAAAATGATGTAAACAACATGTAAATAAGTTTGTGCATTATGGTATCGTATTCAAATTACCGCACAGTGTGATAAGCCAATAAAACGCATTGCCACTTTCTGTTTAAAATATTGCCATTATGGCTCCTGTAAAAGTACTGTCAAATGATATCAAAAACAAAATTGTTTTGCTCTTTAAACAAAAAATGTCTCCGAGGAAGATAGCTGAGCAACTAAATATAAGTAAAACAGCTGTGCAATATAATATTGCAAAGTATAAAAATACACAATCAGTTAAAAACATCAAGCAGGTTGTCCCAGGGCTACAACAAGAAGAGATGATGCACAGCTAAGGAAAATTTGCAAAGAAAAAAGTGAATAAACAACATCCAACCAATAAAGTCACAACAAATCCTGGTCAGAAATCAGAGCAGAAGACTGTCAAAAATTGGTTCATCAAATGCCAGTTATTAGGGCCAAAGGAGGGCCAACAAAATTTTAACTGTCATGGCCTAAAACGTATGACCACAAAATGATGTGGTCTAAAACTTTTGTCCTATCTTTCTTTTGTTTACTATTTAATTTTATCATTTCAAATTTGTAATATTTTTATTTCTGATATATAATTTTGGGCAAAAAAACCTGCTCTATTTTGTGTTTATTTTAGTTTTTATTAAAATCTTACTTAAAAAATATCATAGGCAATAAATGTTTTCTGTTTTGCAAAAAAAAATGAAATGGTCTAATTCATTTGCCGTTGGTTGTACAAACCAAATATTCAGTGCATCCCTAGGCTTGCAACAAGATTGCACAATCCCTCTGCATTGCTACAAACACCAATATGAAATAGCAACTTTTTTTTAATTTTAGTGTTTTACAGGCTCAATTCAGATGGATCTATTCCAGAAGATGTGGTAGGAGAGAACAAAGTTGTCACACATTACTTTAAAATTATTGCGTGTAAAAACAAAGACAATACTTATCGATTTGAATGCTACAAAATCAAATCTGACCCTGATTGCAAGAGAGATATAGACCTGAAATCCTATCTTGTCTCAAGGGAGCAATTAAACAGAGATGCAGGAGTCGATTTGATCCCACTTGTTAAAACCCAAAATATAAAAGAAACAGAAACTCATCCAGAGTTTCAATCTACTGGATCCTCTCCCTCAGCACACCAAGTCTATCATGTAAAGCCAACTTACTCTTAATGCTGTTCAAGCGTTCATTCAACACTATTCTTTCCCACAGAGTTGTAAGGATTGTTCACCTTTTCAAGATGCACCTTTGCCAACACTCTAAAACTTCTTGATTAAAATCATTTTTCACTTACAAAACATGCCCTTTGTTCTTACATTTGAATTTCCAGCAAAAACAACATGCAGTGCCATCTGAAGAGCATTATAAGAACAATAAGTTGGTAGTTCACACTAGACTTTGACCGGTATCGGCTATGCCAAAATTTCGAAATTAGCTGCGGCTTGTATTCCAAGTGTTGATATTTTGCCGCGACTTGTAATCGAGGGCGACTTTAAATCAAAAAAATATGGTAGTTTATACATAGCAAGATTCTGTACAAATCTGAAGCAGGCACCACCTGTTGTTGCAATATTCCAACTATCTGCAGACAAATGGCGGCTCACCATGACAACAAACGTTTTGTTGGATTTGAACAATCCACCATTTGTCAATTTAATGAGTTTCCACACAGTGTTTCCACCAAACCTTTGTTAGTCATCAATAATACTAAACAAATCCTGCCTTTTGTTAAACATGAGTGAAACTGTGTGTCATTAGTCCTTTTAGCTATCACACAACAGATCCCACATTTACCTAAATTTCTACTGATTGCACAAGTGAATTTTACCCATATGAGCAATTTGCGAGTACTATGTTTGCTTCTGAGCACTGGAATTGGTGGATACCTATACAAATCCTTCCCAGACAACCAAAACAAAAATTCCTCCACCAAGTCTGATATTATTCCATATCTGCAAGCACTATGCACTACCACGAGCAAAGAAATAGGTGGACACTTCTACAAGACAGTCATGAAGCAATTACGGATGAATGTTATAAGCGGTGACCGTTGTGACAGTCAATCCATCAGTGCCATCGACTTAATTGACCGGTTCCACAGCGGTTTTGACGATTTAATTGAAAATGAAGAAGAGGAATTCGAAGAGAATGAGGACCATTTTATTCTGACCACCGGTGTTCCCAGCGATAAATCGACTTTCGCGACACCGCTGGTATACGACGACCCGGATATTGCAACTCGGCAGATTATTACGTATCCACAATTCACCATTTTCGTTGACAGAGAAGGCAGGACAAATAGTTGGGCTGTAGAACGCATTGACAGTGGAAATGTGGAACACTTTCGACATCGTCATTTTGAGGGGATGGTTTTGGGGTTCAAGGATCCGAACCAAAGTTATTCCACAGTCAACTTGCCAGGAGATCTTGCGAATATCCGGTCCACGAAGCTTGAACCTGACCCTGGTACACCGGAAGTGAGTTTATTACACAGAACAACCCGGTACATTCAAACTTTGGAGCTTTTTTAGTAGTAATACACCGAGCGGGCCGAGTAATTGTCAAATAATTAGGTTTGTACGAATCTTTTTGCCTGATAAGATCATCTGACAAAAAGATGTATAATGACAAGGTATTCAGATTTCACAAATAATAATAATATTGTGGAATGCATTTCGTAATACATTTTAGAAATTTGCAAAATACAGTATGATTTACAAACCAACATTATGCAAAAATATATACAAAATGCATTCTGAAGTGTATTGTGAGACTTAGTGCATTTCAAAATACATTGTAATACATTGAAATGTAATTGCAATGTATTTTTAACCATATGGAAATACCCAACAAATTTCAAAATATAATCTGTAGTAATATACCGAGCGTGCCTAGTAATGGTCGAACAATTAGGTTCCTACAAATATTCTTGTCTGATAAGAAGATGAGTGCTGACCTAATTGTGACTATTACTCAAGCGCGAGGTATATTTTATGAGAGAATCTGAAAAACAACCATGGATCAAAATCCGGTAATAGCTGGTGCCAGGGCAAAGCTGAGATTTTCAAAAATGAAAACTCCGGTCACCAATCTGACGGCGAAGGGGTTTGTTACGCGCTTCAAGATTGGTCGGATAAACCATAGCCGTTTTGTAATGTCTTTGTCATTGGTCGTTAGTCTCTGACAAATTATCATGAAAAGTTTTGATTAATTTTCTCTTCATTTCAGCATTTCATATGTAAAAATTGCGAATCCTCAAGTTTCTGGCCTGTTTTTCATAAATATGTTAAATTCCTGACAGGATTTTATGAAAAAGTGTATGTGTGCTCAGGATGCTTGTTCCTAAAAGAGTAAGCAATTATTATTATTATTTTTTTTTACATTTTAGTCCCAATTAAAGTATTTTTATACCATTTTAGACCATGTGAAAATAGTATTTGTGCTCAGGAGACTGTGTCAAATAAGTGTCCAACACATTTCTTTAAAATAATTGTGTGTAAAAATCCAGATTGGACGTTCAGATTTGAATGCTATAAAATTAAAATTGAACCTATGAATGCTGAACGAGTGGATTTAAAAGAATATCTTGTGTCGAGGGAACAAATGGATCATGATGCTGGAATTCATTTGGTTGAATATGTGGAATTAGATTGGGTCAGCCAAACACAAACCCATCCAGAATTCCAGTCGTTCAATGTTCCTCCACGAGCAAGTAATCTTCAACATGTAAGTTAAGGTTTGGTAAGATAATATTTTATTGGGTCCCAAAAAATGCACTGAAATATCATTTTCTATATGTCAATCAGTAATGGCAGTGCTATTATGTGCATTTTGTTTACAATTTTTTTTTTTTTTTTTTTTTTTTAACGTAAAGATGTCTTATCTGAAAATGAGATTTTGCACATAAAAAGTTGTCAATTTGTTGTAGAAATATCAAATTGTGTCCCCAAAAATGCTTTTTGTCTCAAAAAAGTTAAATTGTCTAAAAAAAAGAAGCATACAGAAATTTTTGCCTCAAAAACAGAAATTTTTGCCTCAAAAACAGAAATTTTTGCCTCAAAAACATAAATTTTTGCCTCAAAAACATAAATTTTTGCCTCAAAAACATAAATTTTTGCCTCAAAAACAGAAATTTTTGCCTTAAAAAGAGAAATTTTTGCCTCAAAAACAAAAAATTTTGCCTCAAAAACAAAAATTTTTGCCTCAAAAACAAACATTTTTGCCTCAAAAACAAACATTTTTGCCTCAAAAACAGAAATTTTTGCCTCAAAAACAGAAAATTTTGCCTCAAAAAAAGGCATTTTTGTCCCAAAAAAGGCTTTTTTTGCATAAATAATTGCATATTTGCACATAGTAATGCAGTTTCATTATTAACATACATTTTCTCAATCAAAGTAATATGAGTATTTACAGATTTGCCAGCAGTGTGTTCCATTTACACATCCCCTGTGATATTTCAATGAGTCGAAAATCCAAACGAAGCTATCATTTGATCACATTGGTCCACTACATCTAAAAATGACGTACCGTAGTAAACGTTATTACGATATTGTACAACGAGTATCACTAAAAATAATAAAAATAAAAATGACACACTCTATTATCGTATTCATTCCCGAAAAAAAATTATTGTTTACCGTTTGTCCATATCATATTTATTTGCTTCCTAGGCGCCATTTTTCCCGCCAATTTCTGCGGCGCTTAGGCGAACATAAAAATGAGTTTCAACTACCACCGCCAAAATAATACAAATTAAATTGTTAGAAAAATCTTTTTTTTAATATAAATCAATTAATTCGTATTAATAAATCTAAAATTTATAGTTTTATATTGAAATTTTTCTTTCACTTGCTTTTGCCGCTCCCTCGCACGGCAATTTCTTTCCCAATTCGACATAACCTTCGATTGTTGAGAACCGACACATTTCAGAATTTAAATTTACTAAATTTCCAGCGAACATTTCATATTTCCAATAAACTTAGCGCATAATGAGTTTTATGCGCGCATTATACGTGCTCACTGCTGCAGGAATCAGTGGATATTTATACAAATCTATTTCAACAAATAAATCTGAGAATCATGTGTGGAAACCGAAAGTTAGTGCCTACATCACCGCTGACTGTTGCGATCAAAAGATACAACCTCAAGCTCCATGTTGTGCACCTTTAGCTGTCGAAGAAATGTCACTGACACTTCCAAATTCCATTTGGGTGCAAAAGAGCATCATCATGTATTCAGATTACTATGTGTGCTATGACACTGACAATCTGACTCCACATTACATGGTGGAAACCATGTCCAAATGCAATATTGCAAACGCTGAACATCGTCATTGGGAATTTCTTTCTGTAGAGAGAACAGTTCCTTTAATATGTGGATGTGAAGAAAAGCAGAAAGGAGATGCTCCACATGATGTAGTAGTAATAGCAGGCCAACCACAATTTGGAGCACGATCCAATATTGCACAAACGGTATGGAAAATCACCAAAAACAAAAAAGAAATTTGTAGTTTTGTACGTAGCAACATCAGCTATCAGAGAAAAATAGCATCGTCTTAAAACTAGGGATGCACCGAATATTCGGCAGATATTTAGTATTTGGCCGAAAATGACACTATTCAGTATTCAGCCGAATAGTAAATGCCAGTATTCGATAGTCGAATATTCGGCTCAAATAGTATCGTTTTCCCACCCAGCAAAAAAATGAAGAAATGCTATTGTTTCTGAATTACAATTTACCATTAATTAATTTCAAATACTAATAAAAGTTATAAGTAATAATTTTTCTATTATTATTATTATTATTATTATTAGTATTTGGTATTCGGTATTCGGTAACTTTGATATTCAGGGAACCGCTGCCCTAAACTACAGCAGTGTGTAAAGCCGAAGGTACAACGGCTTCTACCCGTGTATACCCCCACTACAGCACTGAAACCAACGCATTTTCCTATGCCAATAGACACTTCCGTTCTCTATTTTTTATATTTTTTTATCTAGACATGTGATATTTGCCAGCGTTCAACTATGAATGATTTTTTCTTTGAGTACATTAAATTTCTGACAGAAAAATGCGAAAGAGATGTTTTTGTGTGGACAGGATCCTTGTTTATACCACAGTAAACACTTTGCATAAAATGAATCTTAAAGTATGAAAATTGATTATTTATTATTATTATTATTATTTCTAGGAAACAAAAAGGTGGTAAACGCAGTTTGTTATACCAAACTGTCAACAATATGAAGGTTCCAATTCCAAGTCACTTTTACAAAGTCATTCTGTGCAAGAACAATAATGGATATTACAGATTTGAATGCTACAAATTTATAAATGACCCAACAGCTACCAAAGGTAAACCAATGAGGGTTTTTCAAATCGCAAGAGATCAACTGGAAAAAGAAGTTGGAAGTCCCATATTCAAGTGTGTTACTGCAAACATGATCAGTGACAGATCATATCATCCAGGTTTCATGCTAGCAAATAAACAGCAATAGATAAACTCATTATACCAATGTAAAACCCCAAGCACCAATAAACAAAAAATGAATCAAAACAATTACTGGCGCCCTCGTTTGACGATTATCGACATTAAATCAGCTAACATTCCGAATTTCATTGTTTTATAAATCTACAAGTAGTGTGGTTAACATCGCCATAATCATGACAACTTATTTGAAGATACTAGCCCTGGCTGCCACCATTGGGATGAGTAGATATTTGTACGAATCTCAACAAATCAAAGAGAATAACGCGCAAGTTTTGAAACGCGATGCGAGCGCCTATATAAACACATATAAACCGTCGACATTTAATTTAAATAAATGGGCGAATCTTGTTTTGAATGTATTTGCCGCAGATAGCGACGACGAGGACGATGAGGACGAAATGTACGAGATGGATGAAGACGAACAACTTATTGATGACGAAATGGAGGAGAATTTGGACGACAGTGGAATTACGGTGCCGTCGGACTACGTGCTGGAACTTGCGGATAGGACAGTCGGAGCAATTCCCGCCATGATGAGGAACAATCCGTTGTTTCGTTGCACGACCGAAGCGCCTAGCCGGTTCATTCTTGACTACATCGATTTCAAGGTGTGTTACGTGAAGACAGGCGTGAGAAGAATGCCACTTTGGACTATGGAGCGTGTTAATAGTGCAAATGTGACTGAAATTCAACATCGTCATTGGGAATTGATTAAAATCGAACCGAAAGTTCCTCCTCATTATCAGGGGAGATTTGATTCAAATGACACTTTGTACGATGTAGTGCGCATTGGTGGCGGCGATTTATATCGGGCCCCACAACCTTGTGCTGCAGAGGTGATATTTGTAATAGGTGCATTCAAAGTTTCTGTTTGTGTGGTTTTTGGTGTTTTATTTGGGGCCTTGTGGGGAGCTAATTAAAAAATTAGCTTAGAATATTGTCGTTGAGTTGGAATTTGGGGGCTACTTGGCTGCAAGGGCCCGTCGAGTAGTTTTTTTCCGGGGTCGTGATTGAAAACATGAGAATATTATTGATTTGAATTTTTTTTTGATTTAGGGGCCCTTGTAGAATGAAGGGGCCCTTCTCATACAAGGGACTCTTCTAGCTGTTTTTACCAGGGCCCTGAATGAAAAACATGAAAATATTATTATTGAGATTTTCTTTTTTTTTTGGATTTAGGGGCCCCTGTAAAGTGAAGGGGCCTTTCTCATACAAAGGGCTCTTCTAGATGTTTTTACCAAGGCCCTGAATGAAAAACATAAGAATATTATTATTGAAATTTCTTTTTTTTTTGGATTTAGGGACCCCTGTAGATTGAAGAAGCCCTTCTCATACAAGGGGCTCTTCTAGCTGCCTTTACCTGAAAATATTATTATTGGAATTTTTTTTTTTAGATTTAGAAGCCCTTGTAAATTGAAGGGGCCCTACTCGTAGATTATTGGTTTTTTTTATAATTTGGGGACACTTCAGATACGAGGGACCCTTCTAGCTGTCTTTTCCGGGGTCCTGATTGAAAAAAATAAGAATATTATTATATGGATTTCTTTTTTTGGGATTTAGGGGCCCCTGTAAATTGAAGGGGCCCTTTTCCTGCCAGTAACTTTAAATCTGCTCTGGCGGGCCCATGATTCTACAATTTTGATCGTTTTATGTTTACAGTTTTTGTTGATGGTTTCTGGCTGTTTCCGGTGCGTATTCAGCAAAAACAGAAACTTCAAATGCACCTATCGACACGTATCTTTTAAAACTTGATTTGAAATTCTTGTGGATTATATTTTGCAGCCTTGTCCGTACTGCGAACGTTCAACTTTCTGGAATATGTTCTACCGTTACGTGACATTTCTGACCAGAATGTACAGGACCGTGTTTGTTTGGTCGTGTGTCCTCTACGAGTATTTATAGAATTAGTATTTATAGACTTGGAATGTGATTAATTGATGTTTTGTTTGCGTGTAGTGAGCGCTACGACACTGATTACCGTCAAGATTACGAGAAAGTGGCGCAATGTGGCGGTGTCGTTCCGACACATTTTGTCAAAGTCATTTACTGCGATAACGAAGACGGAACTTTCCGATTGGAATGCTACAAAATTCGAAATCAATCGAGACAAGCTAAAACGGAATTGCGCAACTTCAACGTGCGGAGACAGGAATTGGTAGAGAAGACCGGTCTTGAGATATTTGAAGATATTGCGGAGAACACCGTCACACAAACAACTAGACATCCGGGATTTATGCCGCAGTTTTTTCCATTTGTATGTAAACACACTGAAAAATTCCATTTAATTATTTATTTATTTATTTTTTTATTTTTTTAGAATTAATCACCAAAATTTAACATTTTCAAGATTTAATATTTTTTCGACGTTAAATTCATCGTGTTATTTACATTATCTATTGTAATAATAATAAAATCGCATAATAGATGTCATTTATGCATTGTTTCGTCTAAATATCATCGTGTAAAGCAACACGGAGAGTTATATTTTGATTCATTTCAACAAGCAACCCCTTGAGCTTCACTGCAGCGCCAACAGTTGAAGTTACATCAAATATCTTCGCATTGGTTACATATTTTGACTCTTTCCAACAATGATACAAGTTCGTACAATTGCAGTCAACAAATTCACACGGATTCACTAAAAACAAAGAATTTGTTGCGCCTTTCTTTGGTGATTATTGGCATTAAATGAAAATGTTAGTCTAATAAAACATTCCGAATTTGATTATCCTGTAAATTTGCAAGTAGTGTGGGTTGCATCACCACAATCATGACGAGTTATTTGAGGATATTAGCCCTAGCTGCCACCATTGGGATGAGTAGATATTTGTACGGATCTCAACAAATCAAACAGAATAACCCGCTCATCTTAAAACACGAACCGAGCGCCTACGTAAACACACTCAAAACATCGACATGGACAAACCCTGTTTTTGCCGCAGATGGCGAGGACGAGTACGAAGACGAGTACGAAGACGGGTACGAAAACGAAGACATAGACATCGAGATTGACGAGGACGAACAACTTTTTTACAACGCAATTGCCGCAGAAGCCGAAATCGAGGACGAATTGGACGAAACTTTGGATGACAGTGGGATAGCGGTGCCGTCGGACATTGTGTTAGAACTTATGGATCAAGATGTCGAACTTGCTCCCGATGTTGTAAGGACTACTCCGTTGCTTCGTGCCGAGATTGACATACCCAATTGGTTCGTCATTTACTACGCCGATTTGAAGGTGGGTTACATCAAGGCCGACGATAGAAAAATGTTAGTTTGGACTATGGAACATGTGAATAGTGAAAACGTGGCTGAAATTCAACATCGGCATTGGGAATGGATTAAAATCGAGTCGGAAATTGCGCCGCAAAATCGGATTTACTTTGACCCGGATGACACTTCGTTCGATGCAGTGCGCATTGGTGAGGGCAATCTGCATTATACACAAGTGCCCTGTGCTACACAGGTGACAAGTAATTCAATAAGTGCATTTTAGGTTTCGATATTTAATTATTGAAATTGAAATTGAAATTAAAATTATTTGCAGTGTTGTGCGTATTGCGAACGTTCGACTTTTTGGGATATGTTCTACCGTTACGTGACTTTTCTTACACGAATGTACAGAAATGTGTACATTTGGTCGTGTGTCCTATACGAGTATTTTAGTTTTGTAAATTTCGGGTTGGATGTGATTAATTGATGTTTCGTTTGTGTGTAGTGAGAGCTACGACACTGATTATCGTCAGGATTACGAGAAAGTGGCGCAATGTGGCGATGTCGTTCCGACACATTTTGTTAAAGTTATTTGCTGCGATAACGAAGACGGGACTTTCCGATTGGAATGCTACAAAATTCGGAATCAGTCGAGAAAAGCTAAAACGGAATTGTTAAATTTCAACGTGAAGAGGCAGGAATTACTAAACAGAACCGGTCTTGAGATATTTGACGATGTTGCGGAGGAGGCAATCGCACAAACAACTCGACATCCGGGATTTATGCCGCAGTTTTTTCCGTTTGTATGTCGCACACTGAGAATTTTTATTTAATTATTTATTTATTTATTTTATTTATTTTTTTTTTTAGAATTAATCAACCAAATTTAAAATTTTCAAGATTTAATATTTTTCGACGTTAAATTCATCGTGTTAGTTAATCTATCTATTGTAATAATAATAAAATCGTATCATGGATGTCATTTACGCGTAGTTTCGGAGAGTCATATTTTGACGCATTTAAACAAGCAACCCCATTGGCTTCACTGCAGCGCCCACAGTTGACACAACTTGAAATATCTTCGCATTGTTGTTCATATTTTAATGAATAAAAACGTGTTTTAACTTTTTCCAATAATAACACGTTCGTGCAATTGCAGTCAACAAATTCGCACGTATTCACTAAAAACAACGAATTTTGCAGCGCCCTTCTTCGGTGATTATTAACATAAAATCAAAGTGCTAGTCATTCCGAATTTAATTGTCTGATAAATTTACAAGTAGTGTGGCTGCATGACCATAATCATGACAAGTTATTTGAGGATATTAGCCCTGGCTGCAACCATTGGGATGAGTAAATATTTGTACGAAACTCAACAAATCAAACAGAATAACGCGCACATCTTGAAACACAATGCGAGCGCCTATATAAACACACATAAACCGTCGACATTTAATTTAAATAAATGTCCGAATCATGTTTTCAACGTTCTTGCCGCAGATACCGACAGCGAGGACGACGACGATTACGACGACGACGACATCGAGGACGACGACATCTACATGATGGACTTGAGTGATGTGGCCATAAATGCGGAAGAGGAACTTCCGGTGGACGATCTGCAAGAGGAGATGGGCGACGCGCTGAATGTATCGTTGGATGACAGTGGGATCGCAGTGCCGTCGGACCATTTGTTACAAGTTATGGATGCTGAAGTTGGAGATGTTCCCGACATGTGGAGAAATACTCCGATGTTTCATTACGGGACCGACGTGCCTAACAAGTTTATTGTTTCGTACGTGGATTTAAAGGCGTGTTACATTTTGTCAGGTTTTAGAAGAATGTTAGTTTGGACTATGGAACGTGTGAATAGTTCAAATGTGATTGAAATTCAACATCGGCATTGGGAATGGATTAAAATCGTACAGGATCCACAGGGTGTGATGGGATTAGATCCACACGACACTTCGTTAGATGTAGTGCGTGTTGGTGAAGCTAATTTAGATCATACACAAGCCCCGTGTGATGCTGAGGTGATAAGTAAAATTCAAAGTTTGTGTTTATGTGTTTTTTGGTGTTATTATTAAAGCCTGAGTTGAAATATTTGTTGGTAATTATTTGCAGCTTTGTGCGTATTGCGAACGTTCAACTTTCTGGGATATGTTTTACCGTTATGTGACATTTCTCACCAAAATGTACAAGACTGTGTATATTTGGTCGTGTGTCCTATATGAGTATTTATAGAATTTGTATTTATAGACTTGGAATGTGATTAATTGATTTTTTGTTTGTGTGTAGTGAGAGCTACGACACTGATTATCGTCAGGATTACGAGAAAGTGGCGCAATGTGGCGGTGTCGTTCCGACACATTTTGTCAAAGTTATTTGCTGCGATAACGAAGACGGGACTTTCCGATTGGAATGCTACAAAATTCGGAATCAGTCGAGAAAAGCTAAAACGGAATTGTTAAATTTCAACGTGAAGAGACAGGAATTACTAAACAGAACCGGTCTTGCAATATTTGACCACATTCCGCTCGTCAAGGTTAAACAAACAACTCGACATCCAGGATTTATGCCGCAGTTTTTTCCTTTTGTATGTAGCAAATTAAGAATTTGTATTTAACCATTTAATTTTAATTTTTATTATTATTATTATTTTTTTAGAATTAATTACCCGAATTTAACATTCCCGAGGTTAATATTTTTCATTTTTCGTATTTTTCGACATTAGATATATTAAATTATTTATATCTATTTTATTTGATTAAACAATCTCATCATGGATGTTATTTTCGCATTGTTCCGTATAAATATTGTTGGGTAAAACTTGGTAAAACCACGCGGAACGTCATTTTTTTTACGCATTTCAACAAGCAACCCCTTGCGCTTCACTGCAGCGCCCTCGTTTGGCGTTACTTTAAATATCTGCGCATTGTTGTGCATATTTTATCGAACATCATGATGAGATATTTGCGAGTGTTGTCGTCGGTGATTTCTGTGGGAATGTGTGGATTTCTATACGAATATTTCAGAGAGAAACACAAACGACATAATATCTATTTATTAACGCTCGGACAGATTCCTAAGCAAAATTTGGTCGTGAAGAAACCGAATTTGCTTGAAATTGCAATTGGTTTGTTCAATGTGAAAGCGTGTGACGAAAAAGTGAAAGCTAGTGACGATAAATCCATCGAAAGCCCCGACGAAAGTTTCGAGGAAAGTGACGAAAAAGTGAAAGCGCGTGACGAAAAACTGAAAGCTTGTAACGATAAACCCTTCGAAAGCTCCGACGAAAATGACGAAAAAGTGAAAGCGCGGGACGAATGCTGCGACGAATACTCCGACGAATACTCCGACGAATGCTCCGACGAATGTTTCGACGAAAACTCCGAGGAAAGTGACGAAAAAGTAAAAGCGCGGGACAAAAGCTCCGACGAAAGTGACAAAAAAGTGAAAGCGCGGGACGAAAGCTCCGACGAATACTCCGAGGAATGTGACGAAAAAGTGGAAGCGCGGGACGAAAGCTCCGACGAATACTCCGAGGAATGTGACGAAAAAGTGGAAGCGCGGAACGAATGCTCCGACGAAAGCTCCGACGAAAACTCCGAGGAAAGTGACGACGAAAACTCCGAGGAAAGTGACGACGAAAGCTCCGAAAAAAGTGACGACGAAAGCTCCGAAAAAAGTGACGACGAAAGCTCCGAGGAATGTGATGAAAAAGTGAAAGCGCTAAACGAAAGCTCGGACGAAAGTGACGAAAAAGTGGAAGCGCAGGGCGAAAACTCCGACGAAGACTCCGACGAATGCTCCGACGAAAACGCCATCGAAAGCTCCACCAAAAGCTCCGACGAAACCGAAGACCTGGAGTTTGTCCGGACTGAAGTTTCACGGTCCGAAAATGAAAGCAAAGATGAAGAAGATGCCGAACATAATGATCTTGATGAGGATGATGAAGAAATTGAAGTATTGCCGGTTGTTTGTGACAAGAATGTGCCGCTGAGACGTTTCAAGGACGCTTCAGTGAATGGACAATTTATCATCGAGTATGTGGATTTCGGGGTTTGTTATTGCAGTGAAAGTCGAACGCCGCTGTGGACTTTTGAATTTGTTAAGTGGGAGAATGTGGAGGAAATGAGACACAGGCATTGGGAGCTGATTACAATCGAACCTGATGTTCCTAAGGAGGTGGAATGTTGTTTTGATAGTTTGACAAACAACGAATTTGATGTGGTACGAATAGGAGACGAAGATCTTTATCCGAAGTCGAAGTGTGGAGAAGAGGTAATTGAAAAAATTAAAAAAATATTTTAAAAAAAAAAACATTATTTTAAAAATTAGAAATATATATATATTGTATTTCCGATTTAAATACATCAAAAACATTAT
>JAQFXT010001478.1:0-17337 GCA_034683725.1 Strigamia crassipes | reverse complement strand
CCCCCCCCCCCCCCCCCCCCCCCACTAAGCAGAAAGGAAATTGTGGAATGATATTAGACTTGTCATGTGAAAAGATTAACAAATGGTTCATTATTTTGACACAATGCTAGGAAATATGAGACTTGACTTCTGACCTGGCACACACTAATTTGATAAATTTATTAATTTGTTGCTCACTTACCTCAGGTCACAATGTTTTAAATTATGTATAACTTTGGGTTGTAAATTAATCAATAGTTTCATATAAATGGAGTATTGTGCACTTCTAATGTGTCTATTATAAATTTCAGCTTGTTGACACAAGATAAGGCTTAAATATATATACATCATATGGTAATGTGCACATTTGTTGTCTTTCAGTTTTCAGGAAACCATCTTGGAACATTCAGAAATACATGTGAAATGAATTTTAATTATAAAGTAGCAAAATTATTAACAGCAAGATATGAAAACATGATAGATGTTTTACAAGTGGACAAGTTGTGGATTCATGTTAGGGACTTGGTCATTTATTCCCCTGAGATGATGGAACTAGTGGCAACAGTCGTACTAGCTTATGATAACTTCCAATTTTTGTGATCTTTGTAATAATAAATACCTGCCCACAAAATACAGAATAGGATCAGTTTTAAATGTTATTTTTTTTTATGTGTTTGGATGAAATAATGCATTTTAAAGTGCTAAAATACTGTTTTACGTGAAATAATTGATAATTTGTGCAAAAGTTGGCATTTTAAGGCAAAAATTGATTTATTTGGTGCAAAAATAGTTTGATTTAGATCAAAACTGTGTAAAAATTCGGCCATGCAGTAAATGCCATGCAGTCTAAAAATCCCAAAAAAAGCGTTACGTAATTTATGGATGGTTCCTAATCGGTATTGGCGATATTGAAAAATTTGGGTATTGGTTTAATATGAACCAGCCTTTGTGCTACTCAATATTAACTGATACCGATATTTGAAAAATTGACATTTTTCTAATAAAACAGTTTATTTCAGTAAACAACTATTGTACAAACTGTTTAGTTGATGTGTTAATTTTCCTTGTTGGTGAAGTTTGGCGAAGCCGTAAGAGCATATGTGATAAAGCGTTGTGGTGAATGTAGATGTAAAGGAAGTTTCAGAGATAACACTTTTTTAATCTTTTCTAAACAATAATTAAATGACCTCTGAAGTGTCACTCAAGATTTTTTTTCTTTTACATTTATGGAGCAGTTTGAGAACCACTAGATAAACAAATGATAAAGCAGGTGTGATGTTAAAGGTGAGGTAAACACAATTAATCAAGAATATGAGTAAAAAAAATGTTTTTACAATGTATAATTAATTACACATTTAAAGCTGAGCTTAGGCACAAAATGAGTAAAAAGTAAAAAATGATCAAAATATGAATAAGCAAGTGCAGGATTAAATTGAAATCACCATCCCAGCAGGCAGTCAAGCTTCACTGCAAAACTAACTGATTTATCAATTATAATTAAACTCTACATTAAAAACAAACAAAATAATTATATATGGCTAATATTGTCATAAACTGGCAACCAGAGAGCCATATAACACTGAATTGCACTGATTAAGCTTTGATTTATTGGAACAGGACCCAAGATGCAATCTCAACTATCTTTGACCCAGCAGGCATCTTTCCTCACAGCACAGTGTGATATATACTTACTTAACAACACCAAAAGTGAGCCATTTTCTCTCACACTGATATCCAATTCAATTAGAAGGAAGGGGCCGCTAGGAACTGTTAATTAAATCCAAATAAACGTCGAGGAACTAATTTTATGGAGAATAATGAGACATCGTAAATGTTCTCATAGAACGCGGGTGTTCTAACTGCAAAATCAAAAATTGTTTGTTATTAGATCAAAAATGTGGAAAAAGTGGTAGATGAGACTATGAACCAAGGATAACATGGACACGTTTCCATGTGTTCAGACTGTTATGCCACCGGTGGTGCCACATGCAAGCCACTTTGCATTCTGGGAGGCCTTATCGTAGCAAGTTTTTAGTCTGAAATTTGATGTTTCAGACCAAAAACAAATTCTGTAGACCAAAAATGAATATTTTTAGACCAAAAATGAATATTTTTAGACCAAAAATGAATATTTTAGACCAAAAACAAATACTTTTAGACCAAAAACAAATATTTTTATGCTGTAACAGTTTATTTGTTGTTACTGAGGAAAACCCACAATGCAATGGTGTGACACATGTGACTGCCTTCAGCGAATCAAAGCACAGAACCACCTATCCATAGGAAATAACACGTGGAGACGTGTCCATGTTATCCTTGGTTCATGATGAGACCATACACGTACCATATACATATCGTATACGTAGTGTATATCCGTGCTCTTATTGAGCAGATCACCTTTCTGGCCATACAGTCATGGATATCGTGTTTGGAGTGAACACCACTCCATTGGCTCTTTTAGCCCGTAGTGTTATTTGCATGATGCTGTGTCTGCAGCGCCACCTGTAAACCTTAACCTGAAATAAATAGTCTAACCTAAGAATTAACATATGCAGCATGCGCTATTGTGTTCTCAATAAATTGAAATTAAGCATAGGAAACTGGACTTGTCTTCTAAGTCAAATATGCTAATCTACGAGTTCTTTATTCACATGTTCAGTAGGTGGCGCTGCTAGCATAGCGTCATACAATCTCTAAAGATGATGATAAAATGCAAATTTGTAAACACAGTATGCGCATCTTTCACGACTCTACTACTAACATCAAAAACAACTAAGGAACATAACAGTGTTCAATTAGAGACCCGCGTTCAATGAGAGCAAATACAGTAGTTTGTTTACTTTTTTTGATGGGAAATAACATTTCTGGGTTCATTTAGCATCTATGAAGTTAGTTGGAAGTTTTACAAAACTCCATCAGGGTTTTTGGTCATGTGGAGGGTTCTTTGCGGTCAGTTTCCTTTCTTAGCAATCAAGTCCAAAGTGCTCTTGTCCATTCATCTCTTACTAGATGCTTCCTGACCTCCCAGTCTCCTTTTGTTCACTTCCACGGAAGTCCATTCATTTCTATTTGCTCCACTGATTTCAGCTTTTTATTCTTATTTTCGTTTTTGTTTTAGCTATGTCACAATTTAAACAAAAGGTTACATTTATTGAAATAATAAAATGTTATTATTAGTGGTTTTGCATGGGGCCCCCGGGTTTATGCACGGAGCCCCAGAAAAATAAAGCGAAAAAAATTAAAACGATAAAAACAGAAAAACGAAATGAAATCACTCAATAATTCGACAAATAGGAGACCCAGAATTCTTTTTGCACCTGGGCCCCGTCTTGGAGAAGGCCGGCCCTGGCTTCACACCACAAGTGTTCGCAAGTGATCGCTTATTTTTTGTATGAAAATAAGGATGTTTATCCTGCTGAATTTAGGTGGGGCTTAAAAGCTGAAGGATTGATCGTAGAAACATCATTTATTGGATCGTGCTGACAAGTGAGTATCAACATAAATCTTATTCACTGCGTTCTGCATTGGATTGCAGCGCCATCCGTTGGTGGAGTTTATAGGTATATGGCCTAAGTAAAATTTAAGATGGAAGGATGATGGATGTTGGGAGAAAATATTTTTCAAAATGGGAAGACAATTAATCGTAGATTAGGAAGCATTGAAAAGGGATTTTCTTTGATTTTTTATTTTCAGTTTAGTCACTAGGTGGCAAAACATACCAGCTGATCCACCAAGCACACAAAAAAACTTCAACTCATGTCAGTAGTTTGAAGTTTTCTCACTAGTTGGCGAACATCCTAAGAGTCTGATACAAATCAATCAATAGCAATTCAAATTTCCACTGATGAAAACATTAATGAGAGTTTTACGTTAGGTTCTGTTTAAAGTGACAGTCTGGCTTATTTTTAATTTTTTAATTTAAATTCTATACTTTCCTTTTCTTTTTTAGAAATAAAAGAAAAATTTAATTATTCACAAAAATTTTAATAATACATTTTAAACAATTGTTATGTAAGCTGACATGACAGTCATGTGATTGAAATGGCCATTGTTTATTTGGCGTAGTGCCTGCTAGGTGCCCAATGAGAATAAAACAGTGCTTTGAGGTGGGAGAAATACCCCAAAATAGAAAAGCACTATGTATTCAGAATGAAACTTGTCTATCAACAACAGTTGCCGTTTCTTTTCCTGGGCTACACCCCCAGAAAAAAAGAGAAATATCGTATTTCTTCAATTAAAAACCGCGGCTTTTATTACAAATCGTATCTCTTGGCCCCGGCTACTACACGAAGCAGTGGCTGTTTTTCAGTTTTTTCATTCATTCTATGCTTGTTTTGAGATTCAAAACATACATAAAACAAACGTTACAGCTGCAAAATGAACGTGGAACGTTTCTTCCAAGTTCATTTTAGTTTATTTGTGGCCTCGATTTTTTAGCTGCGGCTACTATTCGATGGCGGCTTTTAATCGATGAAATGGGCGTTTGGTTTTAAGAAAAAAGAGTCTTATAACAATAAAATACTTTTAAATTGTTTTTAATCCAGAATTAAGAAAACTGTATTACAAATGCAATTTCTAACAACTAATGCGCCTGTTTATAGCGTAGTTTTTGGGTCTCATTCTTAGTCTTTCTGGTAGATTAAATATTCACTCAACCAACAAAGTGTGGTCCACTTATTTGAACACAATTATGCATATCGTATTTCTACGATTAAGAGTCGCACTTGAATTGTGGTCGCAACCGAAAGTGGCGATTCGGTATAATAGTTGCCCTTGAATAGAAATCGTGATTACTTACTATTCAAGGGCAACCACAATTGCTGGTTAAAACGGGTTAAGTGATCAAAATGAAGAACGTTTAGAACATAAAACGATTGCTATGAGCAATCATTGTTTTTTTTTTGTTTTTTTTTTGCATTTTAGAGCTGCCCTCGAATTATAGTCACCCTTGAATTATAGTCGCCCTCAATTTGTAGTTGCAACCTAGAGCGGCGCTTTGAAATAAGAGTCGCGACTTTTAATTGTGGAAATACAGTATTACTCACGTTTTAGAAGGTGGGTCCTTCAACTGAAAGCACTAGCTGCATTCCAAAACGTTGTGTTAGTTGTTTTAAGCGTTTCTTCTCTGTTTTGTTTTGACCTGGTTTTGGGCTTTTTTCAGAATGGCCACACAAAAATATCATTTTGACCTCGTTTTAGTTAATTGGATTTTCTAAAATTTTTTTTATTAAAAATTGTAATTAGTTTCATTTGGCTGTTAAATGTCTAATCGTTCACTCAAAAACCAAATTTCCACCTCACGGAACAAAAAAGTAGTTGATTGTTTAGCAACAAATTACACTAGTGTCGTGTCTGTTAAAACGTGCTCTTGACTTTTGCCAGATGTGACGTCATACCGACAAACACGACACGGCTAAAACGACTGAAAAGCTTCTTTTGGAATGTAGCTACTATGACTATTGGAAGTTTGGCCTTTCAATCGAACTTCCATGGCAGCCATTTTGAATTTTGTTGTAAAAACCAAAACTCGTCATTAACCACTTGAAAACCCACTTCAATCATGGTTTTTGTTTTTCGAGTTTTTGGTGATGGTTTTTGGCTGTTTTTAGTGTCCACTCTGTTTATAGAAATTTCATAAATGGTAAAAACAGAAACTTTGAACGCAACCTATTGTTTATTATTGTTAATTTCAAGTTTTATCGGAATTTGTACAATAAATAATACGAAATGCATTTAAAATAACATAGCAAACATAAGTAAAGCATTTTTGTGATAAAAATAAAGGCAAACAATAAATATTACAAAAATGTGCATGTCTGGATTACAGAATCTGACTACTTCTACCACTTACACACTCCTGTGTTTCATTAATAGCTTCCAATTCAATCATTAATGAATTTCTCCTTCCTTCATTCGACATTAACTTATTTGCCTTGTTTGGAACAATCTGAGTTGTTTCTTGAGAATTACAAAGCTGTTCTGGTGGTTGAGTTATTGGAGAGCTATTGTTTGCTCCACTGACATCAGCAAATCTTCCACTGTTGTTGAAATTAGTTGGTTTTTCTGATGTTGCATGAAACAGCTTGGATAATTTAGGATCAGAAATATTGATGTTTGAAGTGGCCTGGTGAGTGTTTATCAATCTTGTTGGTGTATCTGATTGTTCATTTCCTCTAGATAAGACATTGAGATTGAGATAATGGATTAGATAACACTTTGATCAAATTTGAGCTAAACCTTTTGATTTGTGTTAACATATTTGGCTGACTTTGTGATTTCTGAATGTCTTCTTTCTTTGTTTTGCATCCCACTTGCAAGAGTTTTCCAACAATACGTTGGGTCCATGAAGGATAAATGACAGCTGGGGTCTGACAATCCTGTTTGTCTATCTCCAGAATGACACTTCTGTCAGAAATGTCTTCAAATTTGCATTTTGCTGCAATCAAAATTGAATAAATTGTTATTACTTAGGACGGTGCAAATATATTGCACAATTTTAATCTTCTTTTTAGATGATAATTGAGATTGTGCAATATTGTTGCACCAGTCAGGACAAAATTGAGAATAGTATTGTACTTAGTGTATGGCCATTGACATCTTGGCTTCTAACTGAATTTGTTCTGCTGCGGACTGAAGGAGATATCATGTTCAACTCATCATCATCATTGTCATCATCATCATCTTGCTTAAATTAGAAAATTTAAAGTTAAAAATAAACCCAAGTACGGTGAAATCTGTTTTCGGTGACCACTGGTGTTGCGAAACTAAAGTGGTCATCTATACAGGCATGTAACTGGTGCACCAGCCACAAGCGCAACATTTTAGTTGGATTTTTGCAATCTGTGGTGTATTGTCACCACTAGAAATCCACTCCAACTGTATTGTTTGCCCGTAACAGTGCAGTTGGAGACTTGGCTGCATTCTAGTGAGAGTGCAAGCCAACTATAAACAATAGAGCTCTTATCTTTTCCCCTAGCTACAGTTGGCAAGGTAAATAAACAGGCAGTCATCTTGGCTGCTAGATCAAGAACAGTAAGGAGGTGTTTTCCTTGTTTCCTCATTTGTATTGCTATATCACGGGCAAGATATAGTAAACAATCATTGGCTCACTTTAACACTTTAAAGTCCATTATTTCATCCAAATAAGTAAAGAAAAATAACATATCTAACCGACCTCATTCTGTATGTGGGTCTCCATTAGTACACATGGGTAATCGCGATTTTGTAATTAGAACGCAGCATTTACGGTAAGTTTAAACTTAAATTGTCGTGCTTGTTCTGCGTTGGGCTTTTGACTTTTGCGCCACCTATAGCGTTTCCACTCAATTAAGGTGAAACATCTGGGAAGCAGTGATGGTGCCAAATTTAAAAGGGTCATCTAGACACGTGTTTGCCAAGAAGGATTTCACTGTATTGAGAGTAAGCGTTCATCATTTAAAGTATATTTACCTCAGTGGTACTTTCATTAGAAGATAAATTGGGTTGCGATTCTGATGGATGTCTATCCAGGTGATTAGCACCACCTGATACAAAAATGTGCTGAATAGCTACTTGAATGCTGCAAGTGCTTTTAACACCTACTGTGGCTGTTGTCCCGTCCAAATATTTTATGAAACACTGACAACATGCTAGCTCTATTCCGAAGTGATTGCAAGTTGCTGAGTACATTTCCCTGTGAGTTTACGGAAGATCGGGAGTTGGAGCGGTAAAATGGGTCTTTTTTTGGTCCATTGATGGGCGTCTGAAATTAATTATAGTTGTAGTGAATTTTAATCTTAAGAGTAGATGGGAATTCACACTGCAAACTTTTGTTGCTTAAATGCTTAAATTCAAAGGTTTAGAGAAGTCATTTCAGACGAAGAAGTCAATTCACCTTCTGGAGATTGAATGCACCTAATGCTTCTCAAACCATTAAAGGGGCGTTATACTAGGTGCGATATGACTAAGAGCGAATTGCCAAAAAAATCGTGCCTAGTCATAACTCAGAGATGACTAAATGCGACTGTCGCGTTTAGTCATTTTTGAATTCCAAAAAATTCCAAAAAGTCAGTTAATTAAAAAAAAATTGCGTTTAGTCATAACACATAAATGACTAACCACAACTGTCGCGATTGTTATAATTTCGCACTTAGTCATAACCACACATTGTTGTTTATGAAATGTCGCGTTTATTCATATTTTGCATCGTAATACAGTATGACTAGCCGTGATTGTCAAAAAAATATTGAGAAAATAGGTAAAAACGGATAATTATGGGTTTTAAACATGTAAGTGTGAAAACTAGCACAAAAACAGCCGAAAATGTGTTCATTTTGAATGGCTGATACATAAGTCAAGAGATAAGTCACAGGTGGGCTGACTTATCACAGAAGACTTATGATGTCTGTGATGTAAATGACATCACTTCCGGTCACCCATAAGTCATTTCAGTCAAATCATCCAGATTAGTCAAATCAGCCGTTTGACTTTACTAAGCCTAGTGTGCCTATATGTGTAATAGACCAGACCAGCAGTTGTTTTGTTCATGGACCAGCACTGGTCTAAAATATGCATTTATAATGGTTTAAAGCAGATAAACCAAACTAGATCCCTGTTTGCGTGCAAGAAGGAAGTGTTGAAGTGTGAATGTCCCAACTGGAATTTTTTTACTTCCTCATAAACAGTTTCCATTGGAACAAATTCAGCCTGATCATCTGGAATGCTAATAAAAAAAATAATGTGAATAAATGTTCAGTATTCTTTAAAGATATTTCACCTGATGTCAACTGCTGATCCTTTAGGTGGTTCTCTTCTGTATTGTTCCGTAGCTGCTGTATAAGGCAGTTCTTGAGGCATCACTTCATCCCAATATTGATCTTTTATCAGTTCTGGGTGTTCCTGGTGAATCTCATCAACGATTAAATACGACACTTGAATATTTCGATCAATTAACCAATTCATTTCAAAATCATCATCATCTTCTCCGAAAGGATTCACTAGTGTTTCTGCCACCTATTGTGTTGATGCAATACAAAGATATAGCATATCCCGCTTTTGAGGACATGCTCTAAAATCGTGAGTTTGACCAGGGTGGAAAATAATTGCCGGATAAAATGAGGTTTTTGTTTGATAGGGAATGTCGTACAAAGGACCAGCCAATCCGATCTGGTCAAATGCACATTTTAAAGCATGTCTTCCAAAGTGGGGTAATACGATACAAATTAAAAAGTAGCTGCCTTCAAAAAGTCACTTAGACTAAATTGAAAATACTCAATATTTTTATACCAAATAATTTTTTTTGTTACTAGATGTATTCAATAAGTAATGGAAAGATTTGTTAATTTTGTGTGGCAATACACAGTTTGCACCATGTACTTTTCTCTTAAAATTATAGTAAAGTTTACGTTGTAAATATTTATTAAACATCGAATTTTTGCGTAACTGTGATTGATTAATCGATCATTTATTGACATGTCAATAAATGATCGATTGGTTGTAAATATTGTAACGTAAAAATATAAAAGTTCAGTTTGCGCTTGCACTTTTACGTTACGGTTATAAAAGTTGACTTACCTTACAAAGTCAGGTGATTTTTAAAACTAGCAACTGTTTCTTATATTAAATATAGGTACAATTTCTGTTTTAATTAATTCAAAACAATGCCACAACTTTACTATTGAGAATTGAAATGATTTCCAAAAGAAAACAATGAGATAAACGGTAACATGCGCTTCTCTCGCGAATGAAGTGGAGAATTCAAAATGGCGGAACGAGGACATTGCAAATCGCAATTTTTGGTCAGTGTCGTCATAGTGACGTAAATAGTGGAAAATCACCGGATACGCTATTTTTTGATGTAGCGTAAGCTTCGTTAGACTTATGAGTTTTCCACTATAGTTATAGGCATAACGGGGGTTTTTATAACGTAAAAGTACATGGCGCAAACTGCGTATTGACTAAAACAGCAATACCGTATTTCTCTGATTAAAAGTCGCAGCTTATAATAGCAAGTGCTAGTTTTTGCCACGACCTCTAATTGAGGACGACATAAAGAAGGTGTTTACATGGCATAATGTAACACGTTATGTCCCCACTTCCTTCTGTAAATGTAAAAAAAAAAGCTGCAATTTCAACTGCAAAATGCAAATGGCAATTTTTTTGTGGTCATTTTTCTCTGAGTTTGAATGACTTTTCGAATGCAGTTAAGTGTTTAACTTACTTTTAGCCAACCCATGTAGAAAAAAAATTGTAAAAAAGTAAAGACGGGAATGTAAAGATCAATTTCGTGGTAACGGTAACCTTGTGCTGGATCCAGATATTGGCGACCCATTACCGTAGCAAAAAAGAATGTATAAACAGCCAAAGTTACCACCTGCAATATTTTAAACACAAAATAAAAAATAAGTTTTCTTTTTAAATGCAAAATATTTGTTGTTTACTTGGGTATAAACAAGTGGAATACTTATCCAGTCATAAATAAACAAACCTCCACACTGACCCCTGAAAGTGGATAACTCCTATAAAAAAAAAATCATTAAATTTTTATTTTGGAAACAAAGATGATTTTAATTCTCATCATTTGTTTACATCTATTAATGTTTTCACAGCAAAGTCATCTAGGATTCTGCCTTCTTTGCGCGCTCGAGTTACCACACTGGAAGCCCACACTAAAGGCATCCAATGTTTTGGATATTGTGGAGTCTTTTTATTCAATTCCTCAATAATTATCTTCTCATTTTGTAGCAATATGCCTGTAATTGATAATACCAAGTCTGGCTTGTATTAAAATGATGGATAAATTATAGTTGGGTCATGGAATCTTGACCTAAAATTACTACTACGTGACTGGAGGATGAAAAAAAAACGTGTTTTCTTGAATAAATTTCTAAATTAACCCAACTTGTACAAGGGCCCATTGACTTTTTGCTAGCAATAAACACTGGCAATAAAACCAGATTAATTATTTAATTGTACACGTGCAAATCGTCATCTGTGGACATGCGCTGAAATGATATTAGCTCAAGATTCCGTGCACTGACTACACATTTATATAAACCAAACAACAAATTTCTACAATTGGATATCACAACTCCTCAATTTTACTGACATAAGTAGAAATCAGAGTTTAGCAAGTGTGTAAGCTTTATACAGTAGAGCCAGGGCCGGCCCCGAGGGGGGTGTAGCAGGTGCAAGGCATCCGGACCCCGAGTCTTATAGGGGCCTCCCAAAAAAAGCAAAAAAATAAATAAAAATTATAAAATTCAAAAAAATTTAAATGAAATAAATCAATACATCAATGGTCGCATCAACATTGTAAGATGTAACGTGAACACACTGTTTTTCGTTGCGTCATATGACACAACTTCTATACACTCCAATGTTACGGAGTAGGGCCCCCACAATTCTTTTCGCACCCGGGCCCCGACTTAAAGAAGGCCGGCCCTGAGTAGAGCGTAGATAATTGTATTTCGCATATCACTTAAATCAGTTTGGAAGCAAAGAAAACTTGATTGCTATGTAATCAAACGTAATAGGTACACTATAACATAGATAATTATATTATATTTTCATTTATAGGTTTTATAAACACCCATGTCCCCCGATTAGTTCGGATAATCAATGCTCTACTGCACTGCAAGCTGTTGATAAACTATTTCTTCCGCGTAACTACGGTTAACTTGTTAATCATCGAATTTTAAGACATATTAAAGATACGCAATAATAAAGGTTGTTAACCCAAAACATTTTCGACCATGGTGTGGTTTTGTACATAAAGTAGACACGTGTTTGGTCCAAAAAGCGTGTTTACTTCGCTTTGTCTGGACAAAAACTGATTGAGCTTTGAACGACATTGATCATTGGGTTGCAAGATTGCAAGCAAAAAAGGTTAGGAAATCTTGGTTTAGGCATTAACTACAGGCATCTGGTCTTAGACCCATAGCAAACATTGGACATGAGACTTACAACTTAAGGCAGGTAGATGGACAATCGGCTATTGGGGATCAGGTGTCATTTGGAACCAGACACTAGGTGCATTCATAAAGTAATTTATACTAAACAAACAACACATTTAAACTGATGTTTCAATCTAACTCGAAAAATTGCCTCTAATTCAGTTTGCTTTCTGTCTAGGGTGCTCAGATACCTCTGGTCCAAAATCAGGACATTTGAAAAAAAGTGGCACTTTTCAAGATAACGTTTATTACTACAATAAAACATCAAATTCTAACACTACACTATGTATCTGAAAATGAAGCGATTGAATTGAAAAATAAACTAAAACACACAGATGTGTTTATTTATCTTGTTTACAGTAAGTAAGTAACTGAGTGCAACATACTTTATTTAACGTTCAGCTTGATTATCTTAAATTTATTAAAAAATTCAAGACAAATCAGGACGGGAACTCGAATTTCGGGACAAAATCAGGACATTTTTAGAATTAAGGCGAGCTTCTAAAATCAGGACAATCCTGATAAAATCAGGACATATGAGCACCCTATTTCTGTCACAGTGGGCATGCGCACAACATTTAAACAACAAAACATTTTTAACTGCGAGCTTAACTGCAAGTTAAACCAACTGAGGAAGACCATCAAAGGTCGAAAACGTTTTGGGTAACAAATATCAACATTTTTCGCGTATTCTTTAAAATGTCAACAAAGTAGTCAAGAAAGTTAAACACGGCTTTATGAATGCGCTTACTGATTGATAATTGTAGGGCTTACAGTAAACGAGTGACGTGTAAATCCAGTAGGAGTTTGTTGCTTGTTTGGAAACAGGATTACGTGTTTATATCATACCTGCCTCCTGTAAATGATCGAGTGTTGGAAATCTTTTTTTCACCCTTGGACTAATACATCGCAATGTCATAACCAAACTAAGGTTAACATAGCGCATAATTGTTCTTCGCATGAGTCTGCCTCGGTCATCCTACAGATTAAGTTAAATTTTAATTTGGGTATATATACATGTAGATTGTAATTTGATACAATTTCAAATTACATCTTTATAAACCATCATGTAAGGAAAATTGCTTCCAAATTACTACACAGTAGAGAAGATTAGGAGAGCAATCATTGATGAGACGAGCCAGTGAAATTGTTATTTTATTCAACTACACATTTATTTTGTTTATAACGATATAAATGTAAAATACATGGTTTTCGATCATTAAATATTGTTAAATTCTAGTGTTGTGTTGGGAAGGTATGTATCAGTTAGATATTAAGGTTTAATACGTTTTGTATTGTTGTGCGCGAGCGTAATGCACATGTTATGGTACAAGTCAATTGTTTCGCGCACTTACTGTAATGTTACCAGACGGTAAAGTTGTGTTTGTTTTTTGTTCAAGTTATGAAAACCGTGTCTCATTTCCGTAAGAGTTCATCCAAAAACAACATGTTGCTATTTTTTTTTTTTTTTTACGTGAATGTACAACATCGTCTTTAAGTTTTATAAAAATTTAGAGAAATTCAACTTTGCATAAAATATTTCACATTTTTCCAAATTGGAATAAACGGCATTTCGCCCAGCTCGTCTCTTGCGATATAAAATAGTAATTAAACCGTTATCCTACTTGTCCGTGAATACTTGCCGACACAAACAATGCAAGTGCATCCGGCCAAGGAATGGAGACAAATTGATCCCACCACCGCTTAAGCACCATAGAAATATAAAAACCCAAAATGAAGGTAACTGGAATGAGATCAGCATACGTGTTGCAATATCTCGCAATCTTTTCAAAGTTCCTATTGCAATAATTTGTTTTTAAACAAAAAAAAATTCATTACATTTAACAACACTTGTCTGTATACCGTTTATTTTCGTCCTCTAAAACTAGTCGATAAATTATACTTAGTGAATAATAACATACAATATAAACTATCAATTCAGGCCACAAAAGTTTATAAATACTGCCTCTCCATCTGAGAAATTGATTAATATAACTACAGGAGATTTTGCTTGTGGTTAGCTGTAGGGATGCACCAAATAGTAGAATCACCGAATACCGATTACCGGATAGTTTCTGAATATTAAATTTACCGAATACCAGTTATTTACTGAATGCTAAAATCACCGAATACCGAATACCGGATAGTTATCGAATATCAACGATACCGAATACTACTGTAATAAGGGGCCGTCCATATATTACCTAACGCCTTAGGGGGGGAGGAGAGTTCAAGTTTTGTTACGGGGTGTTACAAAGGGGGAGGGGGTATCAATAATGTTACGTAACACCATTTTTGATTGCAACCTTGCCGGTGCTTCAATGCAAAAAAATTTGTCAGGTGTGAATTGCAGCAAGTCGTCAACAAGAGCTTATGGCAGTGATATTAAACAATATGAATGAAGATATCAAATGGCTTGATGAAAATGATTGTTGCAATGTACCACCACCAACTGCAAATGACTGCCAACTTGCATCATTCCCTGTTAGCGAGATCAAAACTCATCTGGATTTGCCTTGGGAAGATAGTTTGATGAAATAATACTTTTAAAATTTAACAAAATATTAATAAAAATGTGTAAAACCATTAAATGTATTTCTGCAATGCATTAAATCATGAAATCAGTCAGTTTTTAATAAAAAAAAATAAAAAATTTGGCTTTTAATTAATAAAAATTTTCAAAAATTTGGGGGGGTGTTGAGTTTTATTACATAATTTTCTATAGGAGGGGGGGTTGTGAATTTGTTACGACCGTGTTACGGGGGGGGGGGGGGTCGTCTAAAAATAGAAAAATAAGATTACGTAATATATGGACGGCCCCTAACAATAATATCAAAAAATGGAAAAATTATTATTTATAACTTTTATTAGTATTAGAAATTAATTAATGGAAAATTGCAATTCAGAAACAAAAGCACTTCTGCATTTCCTGGTAACAAACGATTACGGTTACCGTAACCGTAAACAAAAAAATTATTTATGACGTAACCGGGTTACGTCATAAATAATTTTTTTATTTTATTTGTTCGGTGAAAAAATAATACTATTTGGTATTCGGCCGAATAGTACGAGATATTCAGTCACTGAATAAAGGCAGAATACCGAATAGTGTCATTTTCAGCTGAATAGGCCTAAATACCGAATATCTGCCGAATATTCAGTGCATCCCTAGTTAGCTAGAATGTTGTAAGTTGGCTTACCTGAACAGCAACTGCCAAAAACAACCAAAACCGCGACAAGTTGCTACTTCAGCAGTGTAGGAGACTGTCATTGCATAAGATTGCAAGGAGGAGTGAAATTGAATTGTCTATTTTTGTTTCTTTGTGCAGAAACAAGTTGTTTTTCTCTTGGATCAAGGTTCGAAGGAAGGGATGTACGTGTCACGTGATACAAACCTTCAACAAGACGCCACAAATGCGACCATTCCTATGCGAAACTCATTTCTATTGCTTATTTCCAATGATAGCTGCCTTTATTAAAATGTTCTCGAACAGAGAATTAAGTGTTTATGTGTTTTTGTGGTGTTTTTGCAATTAGTTTTGTGGATTTTTGTAGGAATAAATTCATTTTGCACTTTTAAAGTAATTAATTGAAGTGTCTGTCTATTTCTTCTTAATTGTTGGTGATCAATCACGTTAAGAGAAATATAAATCCCACTAAAGATTTTAGTCTTTTGTTGATGTTGGTGACAAAAGAAAGCAGTTTTGGTCATTTCACCACGTGTTTAAGGCCCAAAGTGAGTAAAGCATCAACATTTTGGTCAATAGTTGTAACATTCTGATCAACATTTTTAACATTTTGGTCAACATTTTTAACATTTTGGTCAAAGTTTCAACATTTTGCACAAAATTTCAATTTTTTAAAACATAATTTCAATTTTTTTAATCAAAATTTCAATTTTTTTTATCAAAATTTTAATTTTTTAATTAAGATTTCAATTTTTAAACAAAATTTCAAATTTTTTTGACAAAATTTCTACCTTTTTCGACAAAATTTCCTCTTTTTTCGACAAAATCTTCTCTTTTTTCGACAAAATCTTCTCTTTTTTCGACAAAATTTCCTCTTTTTTCGACAAAATTTCCACCTTTTTTAACAAAATTTAAACTTTTTAAACAAAATCTCAACTTTTTAAGCAAAATCTCAAATTTTTAAACAAAATCTCAACTTTTTAAACAAAATCTCAACTTTTATGACAACATCTCAACTTTTATTACAATTTTCTAATACATAACAAACATTTCTCAGTAACCATAACTTTTAGGCTGCTGATGATATCCATATTGTGGCTTATAATAAACAGGCGCATAAGCAGGAGGCTCATACTCATACCCACCACCACCATAAGCCGGCGCATACTCCGGCCCATACCCATAATGAACCGGTGGAGCAGCATAATAAGGCGGAGGTGCATAATAATGTACTTTAGGTTGATAATAAGGTGCCGGAGCCGTATAATAATAAGGAGGCGGCGAATATTGATAAGCGGGTTGCTTATAACCTCCATAACCATAATCGTACCCACCACCGTGACCGCCGCCCTGACCACCGCCGGCCTGACCTCCGCCGTGACCTCCGCCGACGCCGTAGCCTCCGCCGCCGCCGCCGCCGCCGTGGCCGCTACCGCCGCCGCCGTATCCGCCTTCGTAGGGTTTCCCGCCGTACTCTTTCTTGTCTATTTTGTCGTAACCTGAAAGAAATTGTGTTTGAAAGTGAATAAATGAAGTTTTTATAATTTACTCTTGTCATGCTGGCTGCGAAAAGCGATTGGCGCTTCGTGGGAGGCCGCATCGCTGAGTAGCGGGATCAGAGCACAAACAAGTGCGAGAGTGAATAAACCGTACATGGTTGGTGGACTGGAAGCGAGCGGGAGAAAAATAAGTGTTGGTGGTGTTAGTGATTGGTGGCTGGTCGACTTACCTTAGATATGCGATCTCAATTTCGCGGCCGGTTTGTGCTATTTATGCGAAATTTGGGTTTTGTTGTTGGAAATTGAAACTTGATGTGTGTTTAATACGCGTTTAGAAGTCACGATTGCTCGAGTTCAGAGTTTGCACTTTGAAATTGGTTGTTGGGAAATTGTGTGAAAGTTGTTTTAATATGTTGGGTAAGGTTAGAAAAGTATTTTATTTATTTATTTATTTTATTTTTTGGGGAAATGAGGTGGAAATGCAATGGAGATTTGCGGCTAGGTTCGAATGACGTCATTCGTCGCGGGGAATTTTGTTTAATGTATTGATTATGCTAAGTCTTGATTCAGGGACGGAGTCAGAAAGCATACAAAGGGGGGGTGGCCATTTTGGTTCGATTTACACATGATTTTGGTAAAGTTTTGGATGTTTTTGGTAAAATTTTGGATGTTTTTGGTAAAATTTTGGATGTTTTTGGTAAAATTTTGGATGTTTTTGGTAAAATTTTGGATGTTTTT
>JAQFXT010001477.1:0-17339 GCA_034683725.1 Strigamia crassipes | reverse complement strand
ATCTTTTTGTCAGATAAGATTCGTGCGGACCTAATTATTTGACAATTACTCGGCGCGCTCGGTATATTACTACTGAAAAGTAACATAAATAACAAATTCTAAAATTTCCACACCAATTTCCAAACTTTTTCCATCATGGCCCACCCAACTATTTTTCCTATACCAACTTAACCGCATTAAGCGACATTCCCATTGGTCATTGGTCCACAGATCCAATCTACACCCGGTTAAGAAATACCAACCGCTTATTGGGAAATGTCGCTGCAGATCCGGGAACTACCACGAATACTCTTTTTCAATTGGTTTTTCTTTTTCACAATTTTTGTTCCGTTTCAATGGCCCAATGACAACTTAATTATTAGTTAGAATTCTAACATTTTTTTCCTTCCTGCTTTTGACCAATATTTTTATCCAATTGGTCGCCATTAAACGCCGGTTTCTCAGTTGTCTATCAGCGAGATTAGTGATTTTTTTTTTTTTTTTTTTTTTTTTTTTTTTTTTTTGGTTTTTCGATTAGTCGAGGTGCATGATGGGCTAATTGATGGGTGGGTGTCAGTTGTGTGAGCAACAGGAATTGCAAAGAGGTATGTTGGGTAGGGGTGGGGTGGGGGTTATTCGATAAGTGGGCGGTGGATTTTGCACGATGAAAAGTTGATTTTTTTTATTTTTTTTTATGGTTAATAAGTGTGGATGGAAATAGTTGGGATCATTATTATTGATTGGTTTTAATCTGTTGGAGAGATGGAATTAGTAATTTTGTGATTAGGTTGGCGAGTGGGTGATAACTTTTTTGGAAGAGATGGCCAATGAGAAAATTTTGGGTTGTGGAATTTAGGAATTAGAAAAATAAATTATAGTTAATATATATTTTTTTTTTTATAAATTAATTATTTTTTAATTTTATTATTTATGAAATTTTTTTTTATTAAATAAATTTTTTTACATAAAAAAATCAATTTTTTTATTATAAAAAAATTAATTATTTGTATATATATAAAAAAAATCAATTATTTGTGTATATATAAAAAAAAATCAATTATTTGTATATATATATATAAAAAAAATCAATTTTTTTATTATAAAAAAATTAATTTTTTGTATGTATATAAAAAAAATCAATTATTTGTGTATATATATAAAAAAAATCAATTATTTGTGTATATATAAAAAAAAATCAATTATTTGTGTATATATATAAAAAAAATCAATTATTTTATTATAAAAATTTTGATTTTTTGTATTAAAAAATCAATTTTTTATATGAAATTTTTTTTCCAATGTTAAATCTTTTTTATATAAAATCAATTGTTATGATTATTTTCTAATTGGAATAATGGAAGAAAAAATGTTTAAGAAATTTATTTTACTATGGTAATATTTTTTTTTTAACACTAAAAATCCATGTTTTTATGAGTAAATATTAAAATACATGTTGAATAATTCAATTTTACCTTGATAATATGTAAAACCTGAATTTTTCCATGAAAAATCAAAACAAAATGGGGAAAAAAAATTTTAAAAATATAAAAATTAAAATTTTTGACAAATGATTCCAAAATAAATAAAAATAAAAATTATATATAAAGTATACACACTGCCACTAACAAACCAAAAAAAATAAACAAACATTAAAACAGTATAAAATTACATGTGGCCCCACTGATGTCAGCCATTTATCTCAAATTACCAACCCAAAAAAAAAAATGTTTTTTCAACTATAAAAAAATGAAGTTGAAAGAGGGTAATTAATGTGAGGGTAAATTTAGAGAACAACTTTTTTTTAAAAAAAAATTTTTTATTTTAATGTTAATAAATTGTAATTGGAAGAGTTTTGTGTGTTGAAGGGCTTAGTGTCTAGTCTGATGTGTAGGAATGGGATTAGCCTAATGCATCTGACATGTTCTTGACTTGCCAATAAATTTACACTGTAAACTCAACTTCTCTTGACATGTTGGTTCTTCTTTATTTTTATTTTTTTGTAAATATTTTTTTTTTTTTACAAAGGAAATGATTCACAGATGGATTTTTTTTGTTTACTGATATGGATGAGGTGTTTTGAGTCATTTGAGGACCTTGGAAAAAATTATTTTTAATTTTTTAATTTTTTTTTAGTAGCGGGAAATGTTACCGGTGTATGGCCATACATCCTAAACACCATAATGTGTTGCAGTATAAGGAAAGTATGTATTTTTTTGGATTTAATTGAGGATGTGTGATTAATTTTGATATTTTTTTTTAGCAACTGACTGTGATAAAACAAGTGCTGATGTGTGTTCACAAATTAGCGGTGATGCGCCGCTTTATTCGCTGTTTCGAGGTGGGTTTGGTTGTTGGTTTGGTTTGGTTTGTTTTGGAATAAATTGTGAGTTGTTAAGTCGCGTGGGATGAAATACAATAAAGATGCGAATTGTGGTTGGGTCCGTGTAGTTGTCTATATTCATTTAAGTGGCCAGCAATCAGCGGCAGTTTATGGGATAAAAGCCGGGTCGAATTAAGCGCTTGTGGTTGTATAGATGGCGTCGAAGAATGTCAAATTGCGGGCATAAAATTCCATTTTTTGGTCTAAAAATTACAGCTTTCTGCATGCAATGTATTTTTGAGTCTAAAAAGTATATTTTTGTGTCTAAAAAGTACATTTTTGAGTCTAAAAAGTGCATTTTTTTGCCTAAAAAGTGCATTTTTTTGCTTATAAAGTGCATTTTTTTGCCTAAAAAGTGCATTTTTAAGTCTAGAAAGTACAGTCTTGAGTCTAAAAAGTACAGTTTTGAGTCTAAAAAGTACAGTTTTGAGTCTAAAAAGTACATTTTTGAGTCTAAGAAGTGATTTTGTACAAAAAAATTTATTTCTTGGTCTAAAAAGTACAATTTTGTGCATAAAATTCCCTTTTTGGGTCTAAAAAGTACAGTTCTGTGCATAAAATTCTACTTTTGGTCTAAAAAGTACAATTTTGTGCATAAAATTCCCTTTTTGGGTCTAAAAAGTACAGTTTTGTGCATAAAATTCCTTTTTTGGGTCCAAAAAGTACAATTTTGTACATAAAATTTTCTTTTTGGGTCTAAAAAGTGCAATTTTGTGCATAAAATCCCCTTTTTGGGTCTAAAAAGTAAAGTTTTGTGCATAAAATTTTATTTTTGGGTCTAAAAAGTACAATTTTGTGCATAAAATTCTATTTTTGGGCCAAAAGGTGATTAAAAAATAAGATTAATTCTACTTAATTTATTTAAATACCCGATTCAAACAAGCGCCTTAGTTCAAACAGATGTCTAGGGTACAATAATACTTTTAGTCTGGGGAATAATGGGCTGAATGGTGGCTTCGTCTTAATTGCAGCGTTGAATTTTCAGAAGAAAATTTATTTTATTTTAAAGAAAAATCTGTTGATTTCAACATTATATTTGACAAGTTACTAATTGAAAATTTCAACTCATTTCAGTGGACGCCGCACCTGTGCCATGCCCATTCAAGGGGCCGTACACATTCACTTACAGCCGGGGCTACATGGAATGCAGCAGCCCCGTATCAAACATGGACACGTGCATGGAGGATTGGCGCGTTCTTTTCAGGTTTCAAGCCTGCCCCGATGTGCCTGGCACCGAAAGCACAGGTCACAAACCAAACAACTTTGTAGTTTAACCCAGCGTTTCTCAAACTGCCGGGTTCAAACAAGCGCCGGGACCCGTTAAAACGCCGGGCGGACAGCGACAATTTATTCTATAAGCGCCGGGGTCCCGAGTAAACGAACGAGTGACGTTCTTAACACATTGCAAACGTAATGTGCGGTTGAAAAAATGTATTTATGCATAAAAATGCATAAAAATGCATTAAAAATGCAAAAAAAAATTAAAACTAACAATTATATAGAAAAAAATTCTTCATGTTTTGCTAACCGCCGGCCCCGAATAGACGCAGGGCCTGATTTGCGCCAAAAAAAATAAAATAAACATCCGGGTGTTTATTCGAGGCAGTACGGTAATAGAAATTGTGATAGAACTAGGGCTATGTGTTGGCAAATTTGTATTTTGCTAAGATATGAAGCAAAATAGTAATTGTATTAATAAAAAGTAATTGATTTTATGTTTGAGAAGCGCCGGTTTAGCAAAAAAGAGAATATTGTACTTCGACGATTAAGAGCCGTGGCCAGCATCGGATTAATACCTTTAGAGGCCCTAAGCACTTAAAAGATCTTGGTGTCCTTATATATATCTAATTAAAAATATATAGCAGTTATCGGTGTATCGAATGTGGTATAGTGTTTTTTTGGGAATGTGTATATAGTGCTAACCAACGTAGCGCTAATGGTACGTAGTGCTAACCTACAAAAGGCTAATGGTATATTGATATCGGATGTAAGGCTAAATTAAAAGGGCTAAAAAAAAAACAGTTTTATTAGCGATTCGTCTGGTTTGACCAGATAAAACGCTAACGAATTTTACTTCAAAATACGTTAGCCGTACGTAAAGCTAACGTATTTGGACGTTATAAAATGCGAATGGTACATAAACAAGTAGGCTGAAAACATACCCACGATAAATTTAATTTACAAATTAGTTATAGTTATAAAAATAATTAATTTAGTAATAAAACGCAAAATAAAAAAAAGGCTTTCGTACGTCACAACCGGGCGAAACGCTAATTTTTTTTTTAGCTTTTTGTAAATTAGCTCTACATTGGTAACCAAAATAGCATTAGCCTTTCGTAAATTAGCGTTAAATGCTGTTAGCGCTACGTAGATTAGCTCTATATACAGCGCCTCGTGGCCGGCGTTGGATTAATACCTTTAGAGGCCCTAAGCACTTAAAAGATCTTGGTGTCCTTATATATATCTAATTAAAAATATATAGCAATTATCGGTTTATCGAATGTGGTATAGGGTCTAATCCGGTTTTGGTTGCGGCACTTATTTGAAATTGTCACTCTAGGTTGCGACTTTAATTTGAGGGCGTCTCTTAAATGCAACTAGAGTAGGGATATGTGTCGTGTTAGGTTACATTTAGGTTTAATTAAGCTAGGTGTTTGTTGTGGAATTGCAGTCGCTCTTGAATAATGGCTACAGTTTCTATTCAAGGATGATCGTTGAATTGCCACTTTTGGCCGTGACTACAAATGAAGGGCGACTCTTAATTGGGGGAAAATGGTATTTTCCGAGGAAAAAAATTGCATATTTTTAAGTAAAAATGGAAAAATGTCAAGATGATAATCATAAATTGTCAAGAGAATAATGGAATGCTTTTAGGGAAATAATGAGAAATTTTTAGGAAAAAATTGAAATATTGAAAAAAAAATTTGAAATTTTTAAGAAAAAATTGAAAAAAGTAAGAAAAAAAATGAAATTTTATGAAAAAATTGTCATATTCAAGAAAAAATTAAATTTTGTGAAAAAATTGTCATTTTCAAGAAAAAATTGTCATTTTCAAGAAAAAATTGTCATTTACAAGAAAAATTGTCATTTTCAAGAAAAATTTGTCATTTTCAAGAAAACATTGTCATTTTCAAGAAAAAATTGTCATTTTCAAGAAAAAATTGTTATTTTCAAGAAAAAATTGCCATTTTTAGAAAAAATTGAATTTTTTTAAGATTAGGTATTTATCAAGAAAGTGTGGACATTTTTTCAAGAAAGTGTGGACATTTTTTCAAGAAAAAGTAGGACATTTTTTAAGAAAAAGTAGGACATTTTTTAAGAAAAAATGGAAAATTATTCTTAAAAAAACTGAAATAAAAAAAAATAAAAAATGTAAATTTTTTTTTGGCAAAAATTCCCCAGCAAAACTTAAATGGAAGCATCATTACCTCCTGATAAGATTACAAAGCAAAAAACAAAAAAATTATTCCCCATTGTCTTGGCACAAACTCAACAAATTAACTAAATTAACTTAAGAGCAACAAAAATCCTAACTTTCTCTTTAATTCTCCTCTCTCTCCACAGTGGAAGAATTGGTGTGCATCGCCAACTGGAAGGAAAGTGCCTACTGGTATCTAATCGGCAAACTCGAGCACAACATGGCCAACACCGAAGAAGACCAATACAGATGTTTTGTGAGCATTTAACTCGACTATAATTCAATTTTTTACTCAACAACTTAATTATTTGCCAGGTTTACGAGAAGAACAAGGAGCACGACCACGCCGGCTTCCAGTTGGCGCAGTCCGGTGACGCCACCTGCAACGGTCTCTTGACTCCGTTCGAAGGCTCGCGCACCATGAGACTCAACAAAAGTGAATCTCAAATTAAATTTAAATTAAATTAAATCCGGCGCAGATCACTTTAGCGATGATTTTTATTTCGTATTTTGAAAAGTACCGATTTCAGTGCCGCTTTCGTAAGCGCCGCCTGATAAAATTAAATAAAAGCGCATTTTTGCGCTATATTCTGCGCTTTTTTTGCGCTTTATTTTACTCTTTGCCCGATACCAACGGGCTGCAATTTCCCCCTAAAATTAAATTTTTTTAAAAAACGAACAATTTCTGCACGTTTTTAGATTTAAAAGAAAAAAAGATTTCTATTTGTTTTTGATAAAAAAGATGATTTCTATACGTTTTTTGATACAAAAAAATTATTTCTATATGTTTTTAAAAAAAAAAAGATTTCTGTACGTTTTTGGTAAAAAAAAATAATTGCTGCATGTTTTTAGTTTTTTTTTTTTTTTGTCAAAAACGTGCATAAATTGATCTGTTTTGATAAAAAACGTGCATAACATGTCCATTTAATAAAAAACTTGCAGCAATTGTTTGTTGTTTCTGATAAAAAAAAATTGACATTATTTAACTGCTAAAGCGCAATTTCAGCGCAATTTCAGCGCAATTTCAGCGCAATTTCAGCGCATTTTCAGCGCAATTTGCGCTGCTGATTTTAAATCAGCGTCAGCGGACACCAGCGCCACTACTATTCTATCTAATTAGCGCCAGTGCCACTGAATTTTGGCGCCGGGCCAAACAACCCTGATAGCGGCGCTACTTTTCTGCGGGAAGTAGCGCAACTTTTTCACTGGAAATATTGCTACTTTTCTCGCTTTTCGGAACTACCAGAATTAGTTTCGAAAAGCAGCAAAACTACATGCACAACACTTGCACATGCTGCACAATTTTTGATCGTCATGTCTAGTAATGATTTTGCAAATTAATTTTTTTAAATACACTTTTCACGACATTTTGCCACGTTTTTCGTGACATTTTGACACGTTTTTCGTGACATTTTGACACGTTTTTCGTGACATTTTGCCATATTTTTCGTGACATTTTACCATTTTAAGAAAGTAGTGCAAAAGTAGCGCAAAAGTAGAGGGAGCGAGAGCGGAATTGCACTACTTTAGTTTAAAAAAGTAGCAGTAGCGTGAGTAGCGAAAATTTTTTCTCCCGAAAGTAGCAATAGCGGTAGTCAGCTACTCTTTTTTAGCAGCGGTGACAACCCCACTAACCAGGACCAAACAATAACACGGCATCGCTAACACGGCGTTGCTAACACGGCGTCGCTAATCTGAACTGGGTCCATTAAATCAAATTAATTTATTTGTTTTTAATTTTTGTAGCCGGTCATCCAGCACTGCGGTGCCAGTTTCCCAGCTGGATCACGCATACACACCACTGGCACACGCTCGACGGGCGCAAATATTACACGTTCAGTCAAAGAAACAATAGTCTTAAAGTTACTAATTCCACTTCGAAAGACAATTTGGAAATGAAGGCGCTTTGTACCGAGCAATTGGCCAAGAAGGAACGGCTGAGCACGATAGTCGCTCATGTGACTAGCGGATGGTAGAAAAATAGATAGATATTGCGTTACTTTACAATGTTCAGATGTCTGGTTAAAGTTTATCTAGACTAGCTATCGATGTTTTTAAACAAAAATTGGACAGTTTAAACCAAAAATTGGACAGTTTAAACCAAAAATTGACATTTTAGACCAAAAATTGGACAGTTTAGACCAAAAATTGGACAGTTTAGACCCAAAATTGACATTTTAGACCAAAAATTGGACAGTTTAGACCCAAAATTGACATTTTAGACCAAAAATTGACATTTTAGACCAAAAATTGATATTTTAGATCAAAAATTGACATTTTAGACCAAAAATTGACATTTTAGATCAATAGTTGACATTTTAGACCAAAAATTGACATTTTAGATCAAAAATTGACATTTTAGACCAATAATTGACATTTTAGACCAATAGTTGACATTTTAGACCAAAAATTGACATTTTAGTCCAAAACTCGACATTTTATATCAATGTAACGTCGCAATGATCATTATTTTTTGGGGTAATGCGACGAAAAAATAAATGTCTAAAGAAATATTTTTTTTTTTTTAGTGAAAATGGTTATGTTTGTATGGAATTCCACAAGAGGAGTAACCACGTCATCGAAGTCCAGAGCGGGAAATTTACGCGGTCAAAATTGGAGGCTTGTCACACGCCGTATTTCAACCGGTCCTCGGCAGAATTTGTCACTTTAATAAGTACGTCTTCGAGGTTATCGGCAATCTATCGTTTGGCAGGTTTTCTTTATAAAATCTGGAATAGTGCACTAATTGTGGTTTGAAGAAAAGCCAGAAATACAAGAATGAATAAATGAAATTTAATCTGACTAGAAAACATCTACACAATTTGATCCACATTGGATCATGTTTTCAGGTCAATGATAAAACTAGAAGTGAGGTGAATAGTGTGATCTAAAAATCACATGATCACAATCAACACAAAAACTACAGTAATCTTAATGGGCCATTTGAGTTATAAAATAATACATTATTGCAATAATATATACAGAGCTACATAACATTAGAGAAATGATAATCTAATAGATACATCTAAATGCTGTCACACAATGCCCACGGTCTAATTTCAAAATTTGTGAACGATTGTCGGCCATTGACAACCGCATCCCAAACAACCCGACAACCCACCAGTAACAGGAGGGTTGACGGTCGGTGATATCACGCATCATCAGCCAATGGCACGGTACTTCTGCATGGTGCAGAGTGACCCAATAAAAGGGGAAAGACTTCCTGTCTCAAGATAGTTCTACTGCAACCAGTTCCTTAACAGGGTGTGGTTACACTACTTACAAATTGAGATGTCTCCTGGCTCTTGAAAAATGTGAAGAAAATGCACTTTCATGTGGGGAAAAAATGTATTTTCAAAGGAAACAAACGGTTTAAACTAAAAAAATGCATTCTAAGCTAAAAAAAAAATATGATTTTATGTAGAAAAAATGGATTTTGAAAAGAAACATGTTTTATGACTAAAAAAATGCATTTTCAGAATAGTAAATGCATTTCAGAACAAAAAAATGCATTTCCACACAAAAAAAAAAAAATTAAAAGAAAAAAAAAAATGTGGCGGTAAAAATTATTGGCGGTAAAGTTGCGTTGGCGGTATTGAATTGGCGGTAGCGGTTTGGTGGTAATGGTTTGGCAGTAATGGTTTGGCGGACCTGGATTTGGCGGTTAAAAATTGACGGTATTGCATCGAGGGTAGTGTCGTGGTATCCAACCCACCAGTAACAGGAGGGTTGATGGTCGATGACGTCACTAGTCATCCGCCAATAACCAGTGGTGATGTCAAGCATCATCGACCAATGACGATGTACTTCCGCAAGGTACAGAGTGACCGTATAAGAAGGGACAGACTTCCTGTCTCAAGAGAACAGTTCTACTGCAACCAGTTGCTTAACAGGGTGTAGTTCTTAAGTCACTTCTTGTCGCCATGCTGAGGTTTAGGGAATCTGACCTTCGTGTCATTCCCAGTACTGTGAATCATCACGTGGCTTGGACAATAGATTACATTGCCCTCGCTGCAAATTCGGTTGTCTTAACCATATGGTCAGCCCCTAGACACTGAATAAAGGCTGCCAAGCAAATAATACAGTTTCTTAGTGTCATTTCTTGAACGTGTCGTGTGTCCGGCGAGGTCTTGACCGTCCAGGTTAAGACAGTCGTCTGTCTACTTACAAATTGAGATGTCTCCTGGCTCTTGAAATTGTAGTCAACTGTCTTACCTTGTCTACAGTATTAGGAAATAGACCGGGCAATTGATGTCATCAAATGTCAATGGATTTTTATGCAACCTGGTAGATTAATCTTAAAACAGTTAAAACAAAGGGAAGTTTTTGTTTTCCATGACTGTACGCATTTGGGCACTGGGAATTGGCCGAAAATAGCTTTGAGAATTTCACGAGCCACTTCAGCGTATGTACAATTTACTACAAGCTGTATTTTTTTGGTAAAAAAACTATATGATGAAAATGCATTATTTCACTGGAAAAAATGTATTTTCAGAGGAAACAAAGGGTTTAAACCAAAAAAATGCATTTCAGTACAAAAAAATGCATTTTTTCACAAAAAAAATTTATTGATGGGCAAAAATCTGTTGTTTTTTTTTGCTTGAAAAATATGCTTTTTGTACGTGTACAAGATGGCCAAATTAAAATTGATTTGGAGCGTTTTTTGATTTAATCCGCCTCTGGGTTTTGTACAGGCGGCATTTTCTGACGTATTAAATAATTTTAAGAAAAATTACCGCAAAGCTCTGATTAAACGCCAGAGCTTCTTGCGTTTGACAGTTGCTCTCGATTTTTAGTCACAACCTAGAGTGGCAATTTGAAATAAGTATCGGAACTGTTAATCGTGGAAATACCATACTCACAAATGCTTTTTCCTAGTTGTAGAATAAATCACAAATTAATTGTCCGATGTAATCTAATGCTAAACAATTTACAGTCGAATGGTGCACTAGTTGTGGTTTGAGAAAAGAGTTACAAAAATAAATGTAATTTAATCTGGTTGCAAAAGATCTTTCTGCTTTGATTAACTTTGGATCATGTTTTACAGGTCAGGGGCAAAACTTGACCTGAATCATGTGGTCTCGAATTCAAACGAGACAAAACAGACAGAGTGTTTCGCTAAAGTGTTTCCAGTAAATTTTTTTCTGTAAATAAACAATAATTACAGAGTAAACGCGGAATGCGCAATTCATTATCAAACAAATTTTGGTTGAATTTTGTGTCGCCCACTGACAACAGCATCCCAATCGCCATGACAGCCCAGGTTTATACTGCCAACGCAATTCCGCCAACGCAATACCGCCAAATCCAGTTCTGCCAAACCATTATTGCCACACCCCTACCGCCAATTCAATAGTGCCAAATTTTTACCGCCAACACAATTTTACCGGGGCGTAGGGCCAAACGCGAATGGATTAAGCGCGAAAACGTGCTTTTCGCGCTTATTCATACTGTGTCAAGCGCGAAATTCCATTTTCGCGCTTATTCCTGTTGTGTCAACTTCGTCACTTCGTTTTCGCAATTAATCCTAACAATGTCTAACAAGGGGGAGCGCAGCTCCCCCTTGACCCACCCCCACCTCACCTTGGTATTTTTTTTAATGTATTGGTTAGGCACGTATTCGCGCTTATTCCGAAGCGCGAAATTTGGTTTTCGCGTTTAATCCGGACGCGCGAAACGCAAATTTCGGTTTTCGCGCTGTGAAGTGCGGAATTCGGTTTTCGCGCTTATTCACGTTTGTTGCAACCGGCAATCAAGGATTAAGCGCAAAGAGCATTTGCGCTTATTCTTTTCGCGCTTATTACGCGTCCACAATTTTACCGCCAATGATTTTTACCGCCGAAATTTTTTTTGGTTAGTAAAAATCATTGGTGGTAAAGTAGCGTTGGCGGTAAAGTAGCGTTGGCGGTAAAGTTGCGTTGGTGGTAAAAATGTGGCGGTATTGAATTGGCGGTAGCGGTTTGGCGGTAATGGTTTGGCGGTTAAAAATTGGCAGTATAAACTTTGGCAGTACTGCATTGGCGGTAGTGTTGTGGTATCCAACCCATCAGTAACAGGAGGGTTGATAGTCGATGTTGTCACTGGTCATCAGCCAATGACCAATGATGATGTCAAGCATCATCGACCAATGGCGATGTACTTCCGAATGGTGCAGAGTGACCCTATAAAATGGGACAGACTTCTTGTCTCAAGAGAGTTCTACTGCAACCAGTTCCTTAACAGAGTGTGGTTCTTCGGTCACTTTTTGTCCCTATGCTGAGGTTTAGGGAATCTACCGTCATGTCATTCCCAGTACCGTGAACTATCACATGACTCGGACAATTGTTTACATTGCCCGCGCTGCCCATTTGGTTACTCTAACTGTGTGGTCAGCGTTCGGCCGAGGTTGGATGATGGCAACATCGCTCGAGCAATGGGAAAATGTTTAATTTTAATTTTAATTTGTAATTGTAGCTGGAAATCCATTGGCGAACGAATGCCCGTATTTGGGCAAGTATAATTTGCTGAGCGCAAAATGGCAGACGCGGCACGACCGAAACGAACGCGAAGTTTGTCAGGAATTTTCCACTTTGCGTGTCGGATGCGAGAGAATCGACACGATCGAGTTTGAGACTAATTGTCCCACGGAGCCCAGAATCGAAAGCAAGTTGTAGTAATTGATTTATAATCGGATATTAATTATTATTATTATTGTTTTTTTAGCATATGAATGTCACGCCAGTTGGAAAGAAAACCAAACTAATTATCTTATAACTTCCATCAAGGGGACTAGGAATCGATTCTGCTTTGTAAATTTAAGTTTTTCGATTTTTGAGGTTTTTTTTTTAATTGGATTTTTTTTTTTTTTTTTTTTTTTTTTTTTTTTATTTTTAGATTTATACGGAATATGATAAGGTGTTACAGTTTTCCAGTTTGCAAGGGTCGTGCAGTCGTAACACGGTGCCGGGTTTTAGCGGTTTGATGGCGTTTAATGTGACGAGTAATGGTGGGTTTTTGTGTATGGCAAGTGAGGGAAAATTGGAAAAATTTGTAAATACGTGGCGATGGAATATTATCAATTAGAATTTTGGAAAAGTTTAAAAAAATTTGAGAATATTTTATAAATATGGACAAATTAAGGAATTTTTTTTTAATTTTTTTTATTTTTTTTTATAAAATTTGGTAAAATTTGGGAAAATTTAGATAAATTTTCACAATATTGGAGAATTTTTTGATAAAATTTTAAACAAGATTCAGGATTTTTTAATAAAATTTTAAACAAATTTCAGAATTTCTTTGATAAAATTACAAACAAATTTTAAAAATTTTTTGATAAAATTTTAAACAAATTTTAAAAATTTTTTGATAAAATTTTAAACAAATTTCAGAATTTTACAGAAATTTTACAGAAATTTTATCAAAATTTCAGAAATTTTACAGAAATTTCGTCAAAATTTCAGAAATTTTACAGAAATTTCATCAAAATTTCAGAAATTTTACAGAAATTTCATCAAAATTCCAGAAATTTTATCAAAATTCCAGAAATTTCATCAAAATTCCAGAAATTTTACAGAAATTTTACAGAAATTTTATCAAAATTTCAGACATTTTACAGAAATTTCATCAAAATTTCAGAAATTTTACAGAAATTTTATCAAAATTTCAGAAATTTTACAAAGTTTAGGAAATTTTACAGAAATCTATCTTAACTTTTTGATAAATCCAGTAAAATCTATTTAAAAACATCAAATTCCACGTTATATTTTTTTTATTTCCCCTTCCCAGTACAAAAAAAAACTCATCAAACACTAAAACCCAATTCCCGTTTCTAGGTCGCTGCAAGGACCTTTCAGGCAGTGCCCGATCAGTAGAAGTCGCGTCAACAGTCTCCGTAATCGGAATGCTGGCGTTGCTCGCATGGATCTACGTCAGATGAGAACGTGTGCAACTCCGTTTCTATTGGCAGCAGTTACCCGGATGTAACAATTCGCAGGAGCGGATTAAAGTGGTTTAGTCGGCTCTCTTTCAAAATTCCTCCAAATCGTGCGGTATACGTTGACCCCATAGGTTTTTTAACAGACATAATAAACTAACGGAGGAATCGTCGTGTTTTTAGATTTTTATTTTCACTTTTAATTTTCTATAATTTTTTTATTCTTGAATTTTTGGATACCAAATACCTATAGCAAACGTGTTTAATTTTGTGGATCAAACTGAAATAAGAGCAATGCAACGTTTGACGGACGAGTTTTGGACATTTCGGAACGTGGAAAAACCGTCGTTTTGTTGTGTTTTTCGTTTGTTTTGTTGCGGACATTCCGGATCGAGGATTTAACATTCCAGAAATAACAAATTTTGCACAATTTGTAGTGACATTGTACAATATTGATTGATTAATTCCTCTTTTTATATCCCTTGTACCATATTGTTTTCGGTTATTTATTTGTTTTTCTTTTCCCTATATGGATTTTTCCAGATGTACACTTTGTAAAGAATTTTTTTTTTTATTTTTAAATTTTTTATTTTGGAAAATTTAAGAAGAAAAAAAAAGAATAAGGGAAAAAGTATATAGAGTTTGTTTTTCTGCTCCCCATGCCTTTTGTGCCTCTAGAATTCCATGAAATTTTATTAATTCAATTGAGAGGAATAAATCGTTTCCATTTAATATTTGTTTTCATAATTTTTTCTTTAGATGCGGCGTCAAAATGAAGCAAGGTCTACGAAGACTAAATGTGGGGAGGATTGTACTCTGAGGGTCTTATCAGTAGTAATATGTCGAGCATGCCGAGTAATTGTCAAATAATTAGGTTTGCACGAATCTTTTTATCTGATAACATCATTGCTCAAGCGTGAGGTGTATTTTATGAGAGAATTTACCGATAGAAAATCGAAGAAACTACCACAAAGAGTTCGAATGGAATCAAAATGCCATTTGTATTTTGGTTGTGAAAACCCACAACAGGTGGCACAAAGGACAAGCGTGCATAATCGAAATGGTGAATGCAGCCACCTACAGCCACCAATCCAAAGGCGAATGGGGTTTGTTACGCGCTTCGGGATTGGTCGGACGAACGATGGCCGTTTTGTTACGCCGTTCTAATTGGTCGTCAAAGCACCAAGAAACATTATCGAAGCTAGTGGTAAATTTTGTTCGCCTTGTTGAGTTGAGTCCGAATATGTATGGTATTGTCCTCCAAATGTGTGCGCAACAACCTGAAAAACGAGTTTGAAAGTTTTGAGAAATTGTGATTGGTTCTGTTTAGAACACCCAACTTCAAACTGCTGTATCTCAAAATCCGAGCTGTAGCTTTTGCTCAATCCCTTATCTAGCATAGTGCCAACTTTCAGGAGGGCAGATTGCCCCATTCTTGAGTTATGGTTGGGCAAATATGTCTTCATTTCAGAAAACGTCCGTTTCCTGCTGCCCAACACCAAACCACCACAACTCAAAATGCGTAGACCTGTGACCGCATTGCGGACACTGGACAAATCGGTGACTACTTTGAGGCTATGACCACCAGGTGGAGTTGCCAACCGGAAGTGGTCTCCTGACCATTAAAGACAAGGCGGAACCGGTAGCAGAATCTACGGAGTCTTCACAGATCCAAAGATGCAAGCGCTACACTTCTTGCACAATTGGCAATGTGATGGGTCGCATGTCCCATCACGTCCTCATGACTATTCGAACAGTTCTGTGAACGTGACACGGACCTGACCCGATTGGTTTGAAGTCAGGTTGACTATCGACGATTAATGAGATAAACTTAGGCACCCACGTTGCTTTTGCTAATCACGTGGTCGCCGATTGACGCGGACCATGTCATGGCAACATGGCACAGGTTAGGGATAACACTTACCAGAGACTAACCCCTACACAACGCATGAATAAAGGCCACTTTACAAATATAGTTTCTTGATGTGTCTGTAGGCGTCCATTGCCACACTGGTGTTCCCACACCACATGGTAACAGGTTAAGAGAGCTACACAAAAATGCTTTAATTCTAAAGTTTCATTTCAATTCTTCAACAATTGTGCTTACCACAATTTATTGAAAAAGTGTGCCGCACTACCCTTTTACACAGCTCCATTATGACTTTTTTTGAGGGTTCTGGAAACCCATATATCTAATTTAGAAAAGTTTCCTGAGATATAGATGGTCTCAAATCTGTTTAGTTTGTAATTTTATCTGTTTTAATTTCTGTTACCGAGATTAAATAACTTTTTGATCATTTTTTTGCTGTTGCTAATGATTGGAAACTTGAAAAATGATTTGTTGCACTGATTACATCTTGTAAACAAGATTGTAACGATCTGCCAAACCCAGGTGACGAAATGTAAAACTATAATTTAACAAATATTTTGATATATTAATTTATTTTTTTAACAATTAAAAAATGATTATTTTTTAGAGATCGGAGTCGTTAATTTTTTTTAATTAAAATAATTTGTAATTATGATTTGTAATTTACGTAAAATTTACTTCTGATTAGTAGGTTGTCGTACTGCGCGCCTACACGAAAGTGCGGTACTGTTTGTTTTTAATGGCGGCCGTTAAAGAAGGGCAGGACATTGTTGAGGTAAACAAACGATTTTTTCCATATAATTTTGCGTATTGTGCGGTCCCAGCTAACGTAAATTTAACTTGTTTTGTGTGTAGTTGTTTTCCAGTGGTTTTTGTTGTTAGTTGGTGGTTTTTGTATATGTTAATGCACTCATTCGTCACTAAAGTGGACACCAAAAACAAAGAAACACCTCAATAGAAGTATTGGATTTAAATAATAATGCAATTTTAAATTATTACAAAAAATTGCAAATTTCTTATATGTTCAGAAGTAATTTTTCTATTTTTTAAATATTTTTTTTTGATTTGCTACATGTCAAAACTGTTCTAACAGCTTCGTTGTTGGTTGAGATTGTATTATTTGTCCACTATTTTATTCACCGGAATTAATAATACGTGTCCTCGTTGCATGGAGTTCCTCAACTCCATCCTAAAGTTTTTGACCGCGTGGCCAGCAAATACTTGTTGATTTCTATTGTGCCATGCGCTAGAAAAGCATGGCACCCATAACTGGGACGCTCAGGACTCTGTGGCTCGCAGAACGGGCACACATTGCCAGAAGTCGTCGTGCATTACGTCGGGTCTAGTGCAACCACGTGAAACAAAGGTCTTACACGTAAACCTTACAGCACATCTTGGAGACCCCGTGCACGCGACTCTTCTGGTTCGTTAGGTCCCTGTATCCGATTGGCCATAATCGGACTACTGCTCTACCTATTGCCAGAGCTGCAGAAGGGACCATGAATGTTGGCAAGTGATCGCTCCATGGTCACAATAAGTTGTCACTATTCTAGTTATGTGTGTAAATTAAATTACATTTTTAAATGCTTAATTGCCTCCATATGCAAAAATGGTTCTATTAAGCACACACACACACTCACACACTGGTTAAAATTGGTTTATTTGTATTAAAGTTAAAGGTCAAGTGCACTGAGTGGGTTTTTATCAAATTCCCAAAGAAAACCTTGTAAAAACCCTAAACTAGTTGATAAAAAGTTAAATTGTTGTATTTTTCACACTA
>JAQFXT010001476.1:0-17342 GCA_034683725.1 Strigamia crassipes | reverse complement strand
ATTTTTAAACCAAAAATTTCATTTTTAAACCAAAAATTTCATTTTTAAACCAAAAATTTCATTTTTAAACCAAAAATTTCATTTTTAAACCAAAAATGTTCCAATTTCTGATCAAAACCATACACTTTCTGACCAAAAACATAGAATTTCTGATCAAAAACATCGAATTTCTGATCAAAACCATCCACTTTCTGATCAAAAACGTCCAATTTCTGATCAAAAACATCCAATTTCTGACCAAAACCATCCACTTTCTGACCAAAAACATCCAATTTCTGACCAAAAACATCCAATTTCTGACCAAAACCATCCACTTTCTGACCAAAACCATCCAATTTTTGTTGTGCAAATTTGAACCAAAATGGCCTCCCCCCCCTGTACGTTTTCTAGCTCCAGTAAGTCCAACAAGATATAAAACGCCACATTTTCCGATTTCTCACCATATTAATCATTATTTCACTTCAATCCCTGACAGCACACCCGCCCAGCATACACCAAACCTGAGGCTCCATATCCACTGTTTCCTCTTCAGTCATTTATCTTCTCCTTTGAGAAGTGGATTACCGGGGTGTGGTTGCAGTTCCCAACAGTACCAAAGTGTCGCGTTGCACCTGTGTGCTAAACAGGAGACTTGTGGTTCAACTGCTTTGTTATTGCTCAAGAATAAATTCCTAACATCCCAAGAAGAAAATTTAGTCGCCCGGCAAAACGACAACTCCACTGCGCGTCAATCACACGAGTTACAACCGACAGCACTTTGTTTAAAATTAAATTTTGAAAAATTCAAACCTACTTAACCGAACGAAAGGTCTCTAAGTGCAATCCATATTTCAGACATCGGACCTCGCCCTTTTGACCACGGCTTCTTGGATGCCATTTTTGGGAACGACTTGCCCCAACAGCATCAGCCGCTATCGTCGAAATCATTAAAGAAGAGAAAACAAAGAAATAAAGAAAAAAAAAAAAGAAAAAAAAAATAAAAAAAAAAAAACCCGAACAACATTTCATACATTTTTGGCCAACCCCGACGAAATAAAAGCTTTTAGCCATAAAAATTCAACACGAGTAGACGAGAATTCGCAAAACGAAGAGTGTAAAAAGTGAATAAATGCTGCGAGTGAAAAGGACACCGAACTTTGGCACAGCTGGACTTTGGTAAAGATTTTATTTCGCTGCTGGCTCTATCTCTAATCTTATTCTCTTCCTGCTGTGAAGCCAATGTATATAACTCGCTATCCGCTTGACCTACTTGATTTAAAACTCTATTTTCGAAAATAAAGTTTATTGCAAATAAAATTACATATTACGGCGCATGTTTTATTGAGTCTAAAGACCTTTCACCCGTATTTATACACTTTTAGAGCTTTGTTTCAGTATAATTGCATTGCTGGCTTCATTTACTGCGCTTAACCTTTGCGATTCAAAATTCTTACAAAACTGTCAGCACCTTTCGCTTAAATATTGCCAACAACGAAAAAACTATTACAAGTTTGGCGATAACGTTTCGTATAAGAAACGTAAGTTATAAGTCCATCCGTTTGGCGAAAGCCTTTTTAATGCATGAACGTATAAAACGGAAGCAAAACTTCTAGAACAGATCTATATATCCCATGTTTGTTGTAAAAATGTTTTTTTAAGATTAACTAAGGCTGCACTAGTTTTTAAGTAAATATGACGCCTTCAAATGACCCCTGACATTGACCGTTGATGTGCTATTTATAGCATAACTTATATTTCTTTTACAAGTCGTTTTCTGTGTGCTTAAGACCACACGGAAGAAGTGAAACTTCTTGTCGATCGTCGATCTAAGTCAAATTAAAAATGGCGGCAGCTACGTTTTCGTCAGTAGGCGGCGCCACTTTCGCGTAACGCAATTTCGTCACTCACTTCCATCATCCACTTCCGTCAGCATTTCGAATTACTCTAACCCCAAAACCCCTAACGCGCCTAAAGAAGTTTCACTTCAAAACTTATAACTTATATCTGTAAGTTATAAGTTATTTGAATTTTAAAAAAAATGTAATCGCCAAACCTCTAATGTTAGCGTATTGGCAGTGGAACTGCACAAAAAAAACATACGCGCTTACTTTGAAGAAACAACAACAAGTGTTTATTTATTACAAACTTAGACTATCACGACACCCTTCTGTCACGTGATCACCAAATATCTACTACATACGGAACAAATCATATTCGCATTAAAGATAAAAATAATCCCCACAATGGGACAAATCCTAAGCAATAAATTTATACATTAATGACACTAACAATCCTTGAACACCATTATACACAAATAAATTACACAAAATAAATTGCAGTATTTATACATATATTGCTAATAACCATAACCAACACTGGAAAACATAAGGAAATGAGACTAGTTGGGATTCCCTCTGGAGATAGCACGTTTGAACTAAAATAGAGCTGTCAATCTAAATAAGCTAGTCAGCACAGCACTCAAAATGAAATGCTTTTAAGGTAGAAAATATTTATCTGTGGAACTGCACTGCAGCGCTGCTAGTCTCGACTTTAATTTCTTCAAATCCCCGAGCAAGAAATATGGACAAGGTGCCAAGTTCAACCAAATCAAGTCTAAGCTTTTTCGTTTTTAATATAAGAGCAATCATAAACCTGCAGAGACAAGACAACAACAGCACTCTTTAACGTCCAATTTAATTACCAAACAGATTAATTCAGTGCGATGGACCTTTAACACACCAAAGTATAAACTCTACACAAAATATTTCAAACGTTGCAATTTTTTTTCTTTACTTATTGAAGCAAACATCTCAGCCAAATCGATGATTCCAGCAGTTCGTGTTGTGCACTTTAACTTGAGGAATGTAACATTTGGCTGATTCGTTCTCGCTCAACCCTTTTATTCCCTTTCTATACTTCTTTTGTCAGCTTTAAATTTCATCCCTGCTCTTCTTTCGCAGTATGATTAGAAAATCGACGAATACTAATAACGCAGTCAATTGAGATAAGTACTAATTTGAAAAACATTTCCAGGATTCAAAAATCTCTCGTCAGCCTTTTCACCGATCATCTTGCACGGGAAATTTAATATTTCTAATTACTGATTTCATTAATTATCCGTGCGATTGACTAGCAACTAATAGATAAAGAGGTCCATAACCTGACGACAAATTATATACGTAATACAATATCTCTTATCGTTGGCATTTTAGACTTTGCGTTTAAACTTTAAACCAAAAATAAAAATTGCTGATAGTGTTGATATAAACAAATTATCTTGAATTTGCTATCTAGGTCTATCGTATACCGTAAATGCTCTCATTGAACGAAACAACGCGTTATCCTTTAGTGCATGGCTGGAAAGCCAACTCGCATAACGAACGTATAATGTTTTTGTTATTGCACTGAATAAATCAATTTTTGTCTTAAAATGCCAACTTTGCCACAAAGTAACAATTATTTCACTTAAAAACAACATTTAAAAAATATAGTTGGGCACAGTTCCTACTGTGCCGCAATTGTAGAACTACTTCATGGTGCCGCGTAATATCTCAATAATTGTAATTGGTTTTCAAGAATCATTTATAAATTTAAAAACATAAATCCAGTTAAATAGTTCAATTTTGGTTTGGAGTTTGGAAATTGTACGCGTCAAGATACCGAGCGTGAACTGTAGAATGGGTTGATGTTGCGACAACACTGTTGCGACGTCGCTGTTACTTGGCGCACACTATTGCGTCGTAAGTGCCGACTGTTGACATTTCCGTTGTTCAAATGCTCGGTATTATACTCGCAACCCGGTGATAACAAAGACGTAGAACAAAAACAGTTCTACGTCAAAATAAAAAAAGATAGAGAAAGATCGTTGTCACATCACAAATATTCGAGTACTGGTCGAATTACACCGGACGTTCATCCGCAACTGAAATTTGACATTTGGCCGGAGAAATCTCTACCGCTTTACTACTCATTTTCCAACGAATACCAAGAAATTAAGAGTGTTTCAAGTCAAAAACGGAGCTTTCACTTGCAGAAGCCGGTTGAGACAGGTAAAATGGTCGAAGACGTGAATAAAAAATTTGTGCAAGTAATCAGAGCTCTCGTGAGAAACAACACCAGAACCCTTAGCGAGATAATTCTAAGAGATTACGGGACCCATTACACAAAACGTGTCGATGTTGGAGCAGTTGTTGTCAAAGACGAAACATTTTTATATTTTTAACAGTCTAGATAGGTAAGAGAAACAGACGCAAAGAATATCTCAGCAGCGTCGAAAATGTCTCTTGGAAACCAAAACAAGACCAGAATTCTTCACTGTTGACTGAATATACAACGACGCACTATTCCACAAGAAGATTCCATTTTTCAGAAGTCATTGATAGATCAAGTGATATTAGATATTTCGCAAGAAGATTCCATTTTTCGAAAGTCATTGATAGATCAAGTGATATTAGATATTTCGCAAGAAGATTCCATTTTTCGGAAGTCATTAATAGATCAGGTGATTGGTGTCCAGTTGAGAAGTCCTTCCAACTTTCCACAAGCATCGCGTTCGCTGCTCATCGAAGGGAAACGGATGATTAAAGCGACGCTATCACGTTGTCCATTTTTCTTTACTCGTTGATTGGTTCAAAGAAAAGTTGTTTTTTGCGATTCATCGTGGCTGCACGCGACCAAAATCGACCAATTTTGACTATGTTGCCAATCTAGATGCTGGCTCTTGCAAATCCGCAGTTTCTAAACATTTCTTTCTTCGGAGGTAGATGCATGAAATGTGTAAATTTAACTTCCCATCATCGAGTGACAAAGTATTGTTAAAAAGTTACTCACGTGAAATGGCAAATTGTTTCGTGCGCAGCAAACGAGGCAGTTGGAGCATCGTGTCCGTTTGGTGGCCGCTTCGATGTGGATAATATTCGCACCAACATTAAAACTTGTCCAGCGTTTTATACAGCGTATTATCTATATTTTCGTCAACAAGCAACTCAATACGCATCGCCTTTTGGAGGGTTCACCAGTTCCACGGACAGAGGCCTGGTTCTGGTACCACCGAACCAAAGTTCATCCTAAACATTTATAAAACTCCTAATTCCAAACGCCTACGGCTTATCGTTGTAATTCAATCAACTAATTGCATCGCACGTTGCGTCATCAGAAACAAAAGAAAAAAAAATTACAAAATTATGTAAATCTAAATTAGTTCACGTGGTGCCAAGGTCGACCAAATCAAGTCCTACAATTTTTTTTAGTTTTTAATGTATAAATACGAAGTTGGTGGCATATCACAATCCCACGATGCATCACACCATAACCAAAACCCGCCAAACCTCATGATTTGCAAAGAAAACAACAGTTTGTTTTTATTAATTAGCGATAAAATTAATTCAGTGCAATTGGCCCAAAGACTAAAATTATTTGTTACAAAATATTTCGAACGTGGCAATTTTTTCTTTAGTTATTGACGCAAACATCTCAGCCAAATCGATGATCCCAGCAGTTCGTGTTGTGCACTTTAACTCGAGGAATGTAACATTTGACTGATTCGATCTCACTGAACCCTTTTTTTTTTCCTTTTCTACTCCATTTGTCGATGAAAAATTTCGCCCCTGTTCTTTTTTCCGCAGTAATCACTCGCCAGCACCCGTGGGAAAACCCACAAAAATTAATAAAACAATCAATCGAAATAAGTACCAATATAAAAACAGCCAAAACTCCTACCAATCCAGATGGTAGTCGTCGCTAAACCATCACCAGTCACCACCCGCACTCCACACAACCCAATATCAATCTATAACGGCTAAGTATCAACTTCTCAGTGTCTAAAATGTTTTGAAAAAATATCCACAAACCACATACAATCAATATTTTGTGCGGTTTTTAAAGCTTAAAACTGTTCATTCGCTGCTTTGCCCGTGTATTAATACAACAAAAATAAACCGAGCAACAAATTTATCTGCTCAAATGAAATTAATTGGTGGTCGGAGCGCTCTAGCGTCATCAGCGACCTCTTTCAATTAAATTAGCTACTTCTTGCGACTCGTTTCTGACGCGTGGTGGAACCCAGCTCTAATGTTCCCGCTGACCATTGTGACCAACGACAATAAGTGGAATTCCTCGCGACGTTAGCGTAAAAACGCAGTAACGCTTAGAATATCTGTGAGTACAGCAATTACTGCAACTTTAAACATAATTTAAGACTGAGATGATTCCAGCAACCAAAATTGAAATTCATCTCTATTTCCCTTCGACGAGAAATATCTCAAATCCTTGATATTTACAGACTTTGCATTTGAACTTGATTAGAAACAAAATATCTTCAAGGGCAGATATCGCAAACTTGCTCGTGTTTTCTGTGTAGACCAAAGTCTCTATCAATGTTTCCAAATTGACAATTGTGCCTCGATGACAAATTCCTGATCACCGACAACAGTGTTGCAACTGAACTAAATGTGCAAAAAAAAAAGTTAAAGTTGCAATTTCTACCGCTCTATTACTCATTTACAACGACTACTATAAAAAAAAATTAAAACTCTTCCAAATGAAATACTCATGTGAATTTTCCTAGCCAACTAAAAAGTAACAAAAACCATGCTAAAAAAAATCCAACCATTAGTGGTAGAGATCGTGTCTAGCAAACTTTGAAACTGAAATTGTTTTCACCCAATTTGAGTTCAACGTTGATCCAAATCAATTTACGTCAACAGCACAAACGACGATTTCGTAAAACGCCACGCGTTGCTTTTTGGAGAGTTTCCAACGTCCTATCGGTTATACGACACATTTGGCTCTACTTATAAGGTTTATAATGATCGAGTGTGTTACACGTCTGGTTCTACTAAAGCATATTACTGTCCTCGAGAACCAAATTTACAAATTATGGAAATAGTGCCCGAGCTCATTCGACCTTTATTTCAACTCGGATTGTTCCACGAGGCAAATTAAATAAACAAAACCAAATACAATAAAACTAAATAAAACATTTAATAATGAAATTAAAAATTGTTAAAACCATTTTAAAACTTAAAAATTGTTAAAACCATTTTAAAACTTAAAAATTGTTAAAACCATTTTAAAACTTAAAAATTGTTAAAACCATTTTAAAATTTAAAAATTGTTAAAACCATTTTAAAACTTAAAAATTGTTAAAACCATTTTAAAACTTAAAAATTGTTGAAACCATTTTAAAACTTAACAATCACCCTTAATTTAATAATAAAACCCCCAAATCTTTGTTATTTCAATCAACAAAAGCGAGAATAAACAAATACGCATCTTAATACGAATAATTCTTCAACCAGAACAAGTTCGTCCCAAACAACAACCTTGTTTACATTGATAACTCCTAATTCCTAACGCCCTAGGTTTATTTTCGTAATTCAATCAACTAATTGCACCAAACAAAACCAAAATAAAAAAAAATAAAAAAATCACAAATTTCCCATCGGCCTTTAAAAAAGAAAAAAAGAAGTAAAACCATTTAACGTGCTTGACTGATCGGTTGTAGGGTGACGGTTATTGGTCACTGCACCTCTCAACTCGACCGACGGTGCAAGGGGATGAATGTGCAGCTTGATGGCATTGTCGATTAGTTGAACCAAAAGGTGGAAGCAACACCATTGGGTCTGTGGAGTCTTTTGCACCGCGCTGCTCCACTTTATTGATTTTTCCGGCTCGGCTCGACACAATCTTCGCTTTCTCATCCGCCAGGATTACTCGCTCCCTCGAGAAAACCTAACAACTAATTGCTACGTTATGCAAACTCAACGTATTAGCTCGACTATATATAATCCCTTCGGCAGCGTTTTCCATGCGTGACACATATTTCAAAAGTTACCGCCTGCGGTATGCGACAGAGACGGTACAAGTTTTCAATTTTAGTTCGCACACAAAAAGGGGTCGAAGGGCTTCTCTGCACAGCCGTTAAACCCAACGGAACAGCACAACTTTCTCGCAACTTCAATTTCGCGTTTTTTTTTTTTTTTTTTTTTTTTTTTTTTTTTTTTTTTTTTTTTTTGTCAGTTTTAAATGTTGAAATATAAAGAAAATCGTCCTCGATGGCTTCTTAAAATAATTCGGAACTAAGCTCATTGATTTGAATATGATTTGATGAAATAAATTGATCGTTTTCTTGTTCTTGTAGAATTAGCATGAAATTTTATGCCAAATGGATTTTACTACACATTTTTTAGTATAGGGGCACCGAAAGCCGATGCAAAAAGGAAACTGGTCAACGATTAAATATCGAGATGGAACATTCGAATCCTCGAATCCTCAAATCTTGAGAAATTCGAGAGATTCGAAAACTCAAATCTTTTTTGTTTTTTCGAAATTCGAATTTTCCAAATCCTAAGTCTGCATGCCTCGCTGTTTTCAGTATGCCATCTAGCGAAATCTTCCGAACTTTCTAATAATTAGACTGCCATGCTCTCAAAAATTTTCAGTAGTAATATACCGAGCACGCCGAGTAATTGTCAAATAATTAGGTCCGCACGAATCTTTTTGTCTGATAAGATCACGAGTGCCCATAGAGCAAAAAGATGAGTGCTGACCTAAATTTGACAATTACTCAAGCGCGAGGTGTATTTTATGAGAGAATTTACCGATAGAAAATCGAAGAAACGACCATGAAGAGTTCAAATGGGATCAAAATACCATTTGTATTTTGGTTGTAAAAACCCACAACAGATGGCGCAAAGAACAAGCGTGAATTATCGAAATGGTGAATGCAACCACCTACAGCCACCAATCCGAAGGCGAATGGAATTTGTTACGCACTTCGGGATTGGTTGGACGAACGATGGCCGTATTGTTATGCCGTTCTCATTGGTCGTCAAAGCACCAAGGATCATTATCGAAACTAGTGGTAAATTCTCAAGAAAATAAAATTTTCTTAAATTCGTAATCTTTTTGCCCCAAATATATAAGTTAAAAAATTAAAATATGAAAGAAAATAATTTATAAACATTAATCAACATCAAACAGTCGTAAAATAACCTATTCCCCCTTTATCTAATTTCTTTTCCTTTTTTTCTTATTATTCTTGTATGAAGAATACGAAAACTCCGAGATTCGAGGGATTCGCGAATCTTTTGGATTCAGATTCGAGAAAATTTAAAATTCGTCCCATCCCCATCAATCACAAAGAAGTAAAATCAAAACAAACGTAAAACTGACGAATTCAGTTTCGGCATTTTTTTCACGTTTCAACCATAAATAATTGAATATTTCTTTGTTTGGTCGGTTATTGCCACTTCGATTGCCCGCAATCGGAAAATCATTCAAACATTCACAGTACACAGTGAAACGCAGATCCAATCAACCTGATTAAACCGTTTGTTGGTTTAACAAATTGCTGATATCCCAAGTACACAACAACGTCGCGTGTCATTTTTACTTTAAAAATAAAAATCATCCACTGCAGAATTTTGATGGTTCGTGCAGATTTCATTACTGCGAGACCCGAATCACGTGATCCGCCATTACATTTCAAACTGCAGTTATGATTTCAAACATTTTCCACCGCTTCAGCAACTTTGTTTGCTCGGGAGCAAAGTCCCTTTAGAACGGTGCACTTATCCAAAATAAAGTGAGATAAATACACCTGAGATTCAATCTTTTTTCTCCAGTTTAGGTCTTGCAGAGAATACAAAGCGCAGACGAGGGAAAAGGAAGGAAGCATGCAACGATAATTACACAACTTCATTAACCTGCCTTCATTCTGTATCTCGCTAAGGAAGTGCATGATGAACGAGTCAAGGGCGCGTTTGGGAGTGGTTTTATTTTAAAGGATCCCATCTCAACGTTTGCAAAGACACGCCCAAAAAAAAAAAATAATATTTCAATCAAATTTTGAAGAAAGGAAAAGAAAAAAAATCAATTTTTTTTTTTTTTTTTTTTTTTTTTTTTGGGATTATTGTCACAAGTTTGATCACATTTCGTCGTTTTTGAGTTTCTATAATTTCATTGTCACCTTTAGTTACTCGCTCTATGTCAATTCAATTGTGCCACCTTCATTTTCCACGGGGGTTTTCAAATTAATACTCGACTTTAATAAAAAGTTTAAACACATTTAAATATTTCCAGAAAACAAAAAACGTAATTTACTATAAGAATTTGCATAAAAATGCAATAAAATTAAAATCGTGTGAAACAATAACTTTTCCCCCCAATTTTTTCATTTCTAATTACAAAGACTGAGTCAAAATAAATGACACAACTCACAAAGACACCCCATCAAAACGTTGGTTTTTGACATTTTTGCAGGTCTATTTTTCCTTTTTTCAGACTTTTTTGACATTTTCAGATTTGAAGACGTCTAAAAGACGTTTTCAGACATCTTTGGCAATTTTAGGCCTTTTTAAAAAACGTTTTCAGACATTTTTTAGACGTCTTCGGATAATTTTTGGACATTCGCAAGTCTTTTTTTCATGTTTTCAGACATATTTAGCGTTTTCAGGCCTTTTTTTGGGACATTCCCAAGCTTTTTTGAGTACTTCCAGGCATTTATGACCTTTTTGGGGCCTCTCCGATAAGCTAAGGGCCTAACACATTACCGCGCTCCCCATTAGAAAGTCAAATCTCAAAAGTCTTGACGACAGTTTAATTTCTGTTGTTGGTGAAATCTCGAACAAATTACACTTGAGGGTGTGTGTGTTTTCCGCAATCGAGTCAATCACTGTAGAAAGCCAGGTCAAGTTGTAGCAAAGTGCTCTATCATCCCTTTGTATTACACAACGGGGTCTGTAACCTTCCACTAACTGTTTATTGAAATTCATCCTCAAACGAGCCGAAATGTACAAAATTTACTGCTCAAATGTTGAAGAGAGCTTTGCCACGCCATCCATCCGAGCCACGCCATTAATATTTCACTCTAACTATCCATCTTTATCTAAAATTGCTGAAAAATTGCAAAACAAAGTCAAACAAACACGAATAAAATATAATAGATATTCCCATTTTACGACAATAAAACAATCCAATTTTAGTTGTAAAAGAAATTGAATACAACCCTTTGTCCCGCTGCAAGAGCTAAAAAGACACAAAATCGGGTTAAAGCAGGTGGCAGGTGCCATAGAAACCGTATCGTAAATCACACAGGGATGAGGTCAACGCATCAAACCAGATGGAAACTCGTCGTCACAGCCCATCCTGTCCCAATCATTTAGACTTAAGTCGTAAAAACCCTTTGGGTCATTCCGCTCGGCAATATTAACGTAATCCACATTTCACGAGAGAACACATCAAATCAAAACAACTTTTCAACGTTGACGAAGAAAACAGTCCAAAACCCAATTCTTCGTTACGTAAAAGCACGACTAACGATTTGTAATGGTTAAATGAAAACTACAATCATTAGTAGGTGAATTCCAAAACATTTCTAGTGTAGTTTCGTTTCTGCATCAAAGAACACTAGAGTCTTTGTAATCCGACATTTCAGTAATCAGACACTTGGCAGGTCGGTTCATGAAATTTTCAATGTACGACTTGGCGTACAGTACAGTACTGTCAGCTGCTAGTTGTTTTTACAGTAGCCTGTATTGTGCAATTAGGTTTTCTAAGTTTTCAATGCAACCAACCAATCACAATCGACTTCAACATAAAATGGCAGTAAAATCGCAACATCTATTGTTACACTCTTTAAATTTGGAGGCCCCTACACCTAAAACCGCCATTGCTTGTCAGACACTAGTGTTTTGGAATACACCTACTTAATTAGTATTTATTTAAAAAAACAAAAACATAACATCCTACCTTTTATCCAAACAGTGAATCCAATCCGACACCATTTTACACATGACAAGTTGAAAAGAATGAGACGGAGCCAACCGGAAGTTCTACAAAAACGTGCCTGCAAAAAGAGAAGAGAAGACAATAAATCTGGGGTAATTTTCACACTGAATGCCCAAAGACGAACTAAACTTTGCGAGAGGCCCCACGATTGTTGGCTTTTTCAATTGGTTCGCTTTAGCACATTTCTACTTCAACGTGATTGCACCGAGCCGTGAAATTACATCATGTCTTACTGCTTCTTCTTTTCAAAATTAACGCTCACTTTTTTAAATACAACACCAAACTATTTCTTCTCTAATTGCCCTACTTTTTAAACTCGACTGCCTGATCCTTTAAAGACCATTAGGGCTACAAATTACCTCTGCACTTCGTACGAAAACCTCTTTCAGTCTTAACGACTACAATAAAACCTTTTACATGCGGCAAACGGCGCGGCTGTTATATTCTAACAAGTACGGACATATCTTCATGTCCGAGCCACCTGTGGGCCTTGTTTCGAACTAAAAGTTTCCACGATTGCCCGCGTGCTAACAAGCAGTAACTAAGGGCATTTGGTTTCGAGTACTGCCACTGGATGGCGTTCAAATAATTTACATCAAACAAACAAAATGTTGGGAGAAAATGACATTTATTTATCACATTAACCAACTGGATTTATTCCTGAACATTAATCTTGACCATCAGTCAACACGGAACATTCAAACTACAGTAGAGTCTCTGTAATCCGACACTTCGCAAGTCCGACACACCCAGTAATCCGACACTTAGTTGGTCAGTTCATAGAATTCTCGTGTTAAGACTTGTCTGTAGACCAAATTATTGTTGTTGTTTTTATCCGGGTCTTTTCGCGCATGCACAGACCGTGGTAGGCAACAAACACGTTGCGCTAGTGTATTTTAAATGCACTTTTTGATTCGATCGTTTAATAAATAAACAGTTACCGTTAAATAAATTTTGTGACACCCAAAAGCAGCGCAACTAGTAGGCATTGTAATACGCCGTTTGCTCATTGCCTACCACGTAGTGCATAAAATTGCCACCACAGCGCGCAAAACAATTCTGTAATTTGATCTATACTCCGTTTCGGAAAACTTGTGACAGACTCCCATTGGTTGAGCAAATCACAACCTCAAAGATACATATAACTTGATGATGTGAGCATTCTCACTTTTAAGTGTGGTAGTTTAATACTTACTAAAATATTCCTAAAATAAATTATTAACCGCATACAAATAAAAATAAAAATAAAACTTGAGTAAGTTTGAACACATTTTAAGTGGCTAGAAATAAATTTTGAAACTGGAACCCAAAGCGGATCCAAAACTAAACCCCGACCAAACTAACCTGTCAAGGTTGCTTCTAAAAATAGTCACTATTGGCATTATTGTCGATCAGCATCCTCTTGTGGCGAACAAGTGCATTTTTGCACTACCCTTTTATTGTGCATTTGCAACAATTACGTAATGGCTTCAGACAGGTCAATAACCACTGGGAATTTGTCACAAGTTTTTTTAAACAGAGAGAGAATGATGTACACAGTACAGTACTATCAATTGCTAGGTGTTTGTAAGGTGCCCTGTATTGTGTGATTAATTTTGCTAAGTTTGTGTGTCACTAAACAGTGATTTGTTCTTGTCAGGGGCGTAGCGAGCGCACAAAAAACAAACAAAAAAAAGCGCCGTGACAGACTTGACGGAAGGAAATTCATCTACAGACATAAAAACAAGTAAATATAAAAAAAATACGCTTTTTGTTTAAAAGCCACTAAATAAATGGAAAAATTGCTTTAACGTTGTATGGTGAATAACTCAGGCATCCACTTTCTTGTGAAAAAAGAGAACCAACAGTACCAACAGTACAGGAGGTCATGTTCCTCTCGTTTCGCAGCGCTGGTAGTGACAAAATTTGAAATTACTATTTGCGGTTTCATACATATTTCACGAAATTTTAAATCCTTTTATTTCCTCTTTTCATCTTTATTAATTTTTAAATCATTGCAAAAAAAACTGCTAAAAGCTCATATTGACTTTATGCGCCCACTCACGGGTAAAAACACACTGACGCTCATTTCACAAGTCGCGTCTGTGTTGTTTACTTATTCAGTTCGTCGTGAAATATTTTGCTTAAAAAAAAAAAAATACCACTGGCGTGTCAATCGAACTCTGAATAAGTTGTGTTTACCATCTCGAGTCACGAGAGAAATACCCCGCAAATTTGCTACAAAATATTCAATTTTCAACATCATGAATAATGGAAAGCAGACATTCCAATTCCATCCATTTATTTCATATTTTCATCATCACTTTACGTCCTAGATCACATCTCTTTCTCTCTCTTTCTCTTTTCTAGCTACCAGCCACATTTAATTCCACAAAAAAAAAAAATTCTTCAATTAAATCAAGTTAAACAAAAGCGGTAAATTGATTCAAACGTGAGCAAACACTGTATTCACTATGTTAACACCGATTAATTAACCTAAATGAGAGAAAATGAGCATTTTTCAATCATTCTGACGTCACAATCGATCGATAAATTAAGTAAAAGCGCTTCACCAATGACTAAGACAAATTTCCGTCGAGAAATAATTAAATTTCAGATGGAATGTGCTGGAAAACAACTGGATTTAAAGTGTAAAGCAAGCTGCCCCTTTAAAGTCATACAATACTTTTGCTGCTTTCAATTCCTCCAACTCGCGTAGCATGAAACGCTTAGCGGAGAAAAGACGGACAAGTCGGTGTGAACACGTCTGGAATACTCAACCAAAATAATAAGAAGACCATCAAACTGCTGAAACATGTGAAACATACACTAAGAAATTTTATTTTATAATGTAAAAGAAAAAAAAAAAAGAAAAAAAAAAGATTAAATCCGATTGTAGAAAAATTATTCATACATTTTTAAACAACAATTTAAATAAATAAAACTACATATTGTGAATTACTTTAAACTCCAACAACAGATGGCGAGTGGAATTCGTGGAGAAGCCAATCCAATTAAACTTTTGATTAATGGAGTCTCTTTCCCACCTACAGCAAGAAAATTCATTCAACAAATTAAGTCGAAATGTACAACCAAAACAAATCAAGCAACGGAGATTGGATTCGTACTATAAATCCGCGTTCGAATCTCATCTGAAGAATTTGCAAGTCTCAGGCCATTAAAAGTTGACAAGAGATTCAGATTGACTGGGGATCGAGGCTTTGACAGGCAACTTCATGATTTTATACAACTGCACTGCACTGCACTGCAACCCACTCTGAGTGAAATTGCTAGGCAACGAGTTATCACTTTTTCACATGCAAAATGCATGAAGTTTGTGTCTCGGGAAGTTCTCTCGTCATAATATGCAATCTGAAATAATCCCATCATGCTGTGCGAGATATTTTAGTCGTTCCTCCTCTCATTCAGACACAGGGGCAAATCCAGGTAGACATGGATTCATTCTACCCGATTCATTTTTAAGACCAGAATTTTATTTTTTAGACAAAAATTTTATTTTTTAGACCAAAATTTCATTTTTTAGACCAAAATTTTATTTTTTTAAACCAAAATTTTATTTTTTAGACCAAAATTTCATTTTTTTAAACCAAAATTTCATTTAAACCAAAATTTCATTTTTTAGACTAAAGTTTCATTTTTTAGACCAAAATTTTATTTTTTTAGACCAAAATTTCATTTTTTAGATTAAAATTTCATTTTTTAGACCAAAATTTCATTTTTTTTTAGACAAAAATTTCATTTTTTAGACAAAAATTTCATTTTTTAGACCAAAATTTTATTTTTTAGACCAAAATTTCATTTTTTTAGACCAAAATTTCATTTTTTTAAACCAAAATTTGATTTAGACCAAAATTTGATTTAGACCAAAATTTCATTTAGACCAAAATTTCATTTTTTTAAACCAAAATTTTATTTTTTAGACCAACATTTCATTTTTTAGACCAAAATTTCATTTTTTAAACCAAAATTTCATTTTTTAGACTAAAATTTCATTTAGACTAAAATTTCATTTTTTTAAACCAAAATTTTATTTTTTAGACTAAAATTTCATTTTTTAGACCAAAATTTCATTTCTTAAACCAAAATTTCATTTTTTAGACTAAAATTTCATTTAGACTAAAATTTCATTTTTTTAAACCAAAATTTTATTTTTTAGACTAAAATTTCATTTTTTAGACCAAAATTTCATTTCTTAAACCAAAATTTCATTTTTTAGACCAAAATTTCATTTTTTTTAAACCAAAATTTCATTTTTTTAGACCAAAATTTTATTTTTTTAAACCAAAATTTCATTTTTTAAACTAAAATTTTATTTTTAGACCGAAAGTTCTGTTTAGAACCAAATTTCATTTTTAAACCAAAATTTTATATTTAGGCCCTAAACATTCATTTCGAGACCAGTTAACATCTATTCTGTATGAAACATTGAACCAAAATGGCCACCCCATTGTACATTTTCTGAATGCCAGCCCCTGTTAAAACATTTGGTCTCGCGACAAGACACGGCGTACAAACCCCCAAATTTCAGCTTCCGCTTACAAGATTCGTTTGTTTAACATTACAGATTCGTGAAAATGGTGAATTCAAGAAATAACAAAAAACAACTTTTGTTTTGCTAGTATTTTATAATACCATTTAATGTGACTTAAGTTTATCAAGTCGGTGATCCATCATTTCAATGTAATAAAATTTAAACAACGCTGTAGGTTCAAAATTCATCACTAAAATCCATCACAATTCCGTTTATAAAAATGCTTTCATTCGTTCCTGTTTGAATCAAACGGACTTACGATAACGAAGCTTCATAATCCAATTACATTCAAATAAGAAATAAAATATGCAAAGTTTTCCGAATAGAAGTGACTACAACTCCTTGACAAAACTTGATTTATGCTACGATTAACTAGAAAGTAAAAATTCCTTTCATCAAATCGTGTTTGAAAAAAAAGAAAAATCCGCGCGTGTTTCTGACAGCAGGTGGCACTGACACCATTGTAAACTGCCACGTCCATGTCCGAGCACAATCCACCTAATTATTGATCAAAACTCAGCAGCAGCTAGTGCGCGTCTCATGATTTCGTTCTAAGATTTGGATTCCCAAGCGGTCAGCTACAAATAGATTTTGTATCAAGTAAGAATTCCACTTACCAATTTCCAATTTCAAATGATGTTATTTAATTTTATTCCCGCTGCTTACAGCTCAGTACTAATTAATGCTTGGTTTTGTTGTTGACAGTTTCAACAGAAATGTATTTTTTCCATAACTTCCGATAATTAAAATGGGAAGCAAGCCGTAGGAATGCAAAATGGGTTGCTCTAGTAAATCAGTAAAATTGCACCGTGTCGCGGTAATTTATTTCGGCAATAAAAATCTCCAGTGTACTTTTATTATTGTTATTAATATTATTATTACTATTATTATTATTAATTATTATCAATTATTTTAATCACCGGATGTCTGTGTGTGTGTGTCCGTTTTCTATCTCCTCGGTGCTGGCCACTTTTCAGATTTTTTGCATTAATATTTGTCTAAATATCAAGATTTATATTAAATAAGAACAGAAAGTGCAGCT
>JAQFXT010001475.1:0-17363 GCA_034683725.1 Strigamia crassipes | reverse complement strand
ACTTACAAATCAAACTTAACTGTACATACTCCCTTGGAGTGTTATTATGTAATAAATAAATAAATAAATAAATAAATCTAAACCGAACGTGGTAATGAAGGATTTCTGCAGTCTGACTCATCTTTCAGGTGTTTTAGCACCTTTTAGCACTTACATGAATACTCGCTTTCTTTTAGCTGTATGCACTCATATTTTTTTAATAATTTAGCAAAAATTAAAGTTTTAATGTTTAAACTTTTTGATATTACCGTATCATTCATTCGCGTTTAAAAAGTAATAAATTTGTTTTGAAGTATCGTATTTCCTCTAATTGAACGCAGTCTCCATTACGCCTTTACGGTGTAAGTCCACTAATTTAAATAAACGGGTGTAGAAATAATAAAAGTAAAAATAATGTTCTAGAAGGAACACTATTTTAAAGCCACCATTTTCCTTCGTTGATGAAATCTTGTTGAAATTTATTTTTAATTTTATTTACACTCGGACTCAAAAACCAGGTCCATCCATTTCATAGACACAAGCACAAAGTTCCTTTTATATTACTAATTTAACATTAAGTTCCATTTAGACGTTGTAGTGTGAATAGTGCAAAAGCACCCACATTTTGGATGAATGGATTGAATGCATTAAAATGCATTAAAATGCATTAAAGACATCCTTCGGAAGTGTAAACAAACTTCATTCCCTATATCGTTTTAAGTTTTACACCTTTTATTTGACACCACTTTTTCTCCATTTTGATTCACATCTCACAGTTAAATAAACGAACAACCAAAAAAGTGCGGTTAATTTAAATTTGCTTTAATTTTTCAAAGTAATCGGACCAATAGATGCTACGAGAGATTATTTGCCATGGCCGCCAGTTCCTGGACTTGGCTGTTTCCACACATTTGTTGTACGGCGCGCTTTCTTTTCTCTCGGGCAACTTGATCGTACGCGGCATCATCGGTCTCCATTTCATCCGCAACGAGGACCGCGAAGGTCACAAGTGTTACGATACATCTTTGAGAGTAAGCATGGAGTACCGTATTTCTTCTCTTTGAATGCGAGACTCTAATTGAACGCGGTCTCTATTAGTACGCGAGGCAATTTTCAATTTCGTACTTAAAGTAACTTTAAACCCTTACAATGTAAGCCTACTAATTTAAATAAACGGGTCTAGAAATAATAAAAATGAAAATAATGTTCTAGAAGAAACTTTTTTTCTTCAAAATTTATTTTTAATTTTATGTACACTCAAAAAACATTAATGTTAGTGTTAAAAGGTTTTAATGTTCAACTGCAACAAGATGAGTCAGACTGCAGAAAATCTTCATTACCACGTTTGGTTTAGATATTCCGCTGCTAATGCGTTTTTAATGTTGAAAAAGGTTTTGAAAATGGTTTTGAAAAATATATATAAACAAACAGGTAGTTTTATACTAAGTTTATACAGTTGATTCAACGATTGATCAAACTAGCAATGAAGATCTCCCAGTTTGCAGTTGCAGCTTTGGCTGTGCTTGTTCTGTTCTCTGTTCTCATCATGACCGAGAACAGAAAAAGCGGAGCTCGATTCACTTATTCACTCGGCTGCGTCGCAAGTGCTTGTTTGGTAATGCGGAGCGTATAACTGCACGAACAACCTGGAAACCGATCTGAATATGCCATAAATTCTCCTCTGTAGTAAACAATAGCATCTTAGACCCGCAATCAGTTTCATGAACCGCTTACTCGATAATGTCTCCGTAAAAGGCTAGATCTTGAGACGGCACTTCCGGTAATTGCCTCAAATGCCGAACTGACTGAATCGCTCAATTGTCAAAATTTTTAAAAATTATCCTAGATTAATATTTAAAATGTATGTGTTTTATGTATTAGCATTGGAATAATAAAAATGAAAATTATGTTGTTTATATTTTTAAACTCGGGAGTTTAGTTGATTAGCAATGGCGGTTTTTGGGAAAAATACAATTTGCCGCTAGATGTCATTTGTGAAATAAATTATTATTATGATTAAAATGTTTTTTATTTTATTTACTAACCAATCAATTGAATAGTGTGTCACGAGCGTAGGTTTTTGTTTAATTTACGCGTGAGAACCATCGCACATAACACTCGCGCGGTGTTTGTATGTGCAATCGCGCCCATTTTGTGACAAGTGTACTGGGAAAAAAAATTTGTAAATCCAAACCAATAATTAAAAAAAAAAAAAGCCCAATAAGTAACCGGTAACACTAAAACCTGAGTCCCATTTTCGATTTAGTTCGAAAAAGTCTCAAATCTGCCCCATGGTTTTCATGCAGCATCGGTTTATACGCTCGGGGAACACAAAACTCCTTACAACGCTCAAAAAACGCTTTATAACCCCCATTAAGCACGTAAATCTCCGGATAAAACAAATTAGGGTACTCGTTCGTCTCCCTGTCCTTATTCCGCAAAAAACGACACATGGAGGGACCCCTTTCCGACGAAAATTCACAATGGAAAATCAAAACAGCAGACTGCTGCAAATCCTCGAAAAACTCGCGTTGCAAGACCTCCTTCGAATAGATATTGACGGCACCCCGTATGTGACCACCCTCGTACTCGTAAGGGAATCGACAATCAATCACGACGTGTTTCTTTACCCCGGAAGTGAAATCCCCGCTCAAAAGCCGAAACATGGTTTCGGCCGAAATGGATTTCAAATCCCGGTGTTTCCCCGCAATCATCGGCAGCGCGTGTGGACGAGAGAAGTCGCCGACCAAGTCGGGGTTGTCCGTGGCGTCTTCGACGGCTTTGATTATGTCCGTCGCTTGCGATTCCGAGTAGCAGCGACTTAAAGCGTCCGGAAATAAAGTTTTCTTCGTCCGGCCCATCGAAAAAGCTTTTTGCCGCTTCGGTTCTTCTTGACGTATTTCCGGTTCGGGAAATAAGCCCCGAATGCAATCACGTCCATTTTTGGGTTCGGAAATCTTGCTGTGGTTGAATTTTTTCTCTTTTGGGGTCGTGGAACTTGCGAGTGGCTTCCCCACGAGTTGTCCGATGCCTTTTGGTAAAGGAGACCGGAAGTCTAAGATCATGGCCGCACCGCACACTTTTTCCGAAGGTTTTTTGCCGGTTTCCGGCGTGGTTGTGTCGAAGAACGAATCGTCGGTGTTTTTTTCTTTGTTTTGGTCGGGTGGAGTGTAGACGTTCGACCAGGATATGCGTCGTTTTGGAGTGTTGATGGTATCGTTGAATGTGGACGAGCTTTTTAAGTTGTAAGCCAGATCGGTGTTCGGTGAAATTTCTTCGGGTGCGACGCATGACTTGCTGTATTGGAGTTTTCGCAAAGGTCGATTGGTTTGCTTCGAAGCCATTTTTCTTTACGAAGTAGCAAAGACTGAACAATCTGTAGTTAATAATTGCATTGGTTTGGGTTTAAAGCTATATAGTAATTGTTTTAGGGCCGTTACGTGTGCGTTTGCACGTTGGAACGTCTCGTTGACGTATTTATGACACTGAATTTCTGCCATAATTGGCCCGCACAAAACGGTGGGGAAAGACAAAACAAATAAACAGGAACTTGTTCGTAATTAAGCAGCTTGACGCACAATTTATTCTGTGGCTTTGATTACTGACAATACAATTCCATTGTGGTTGTAAATTCAAGTGTAGGCCTATAAACCGAAAATGCTATCGACAATTATACTGGAACATCAGATAACAAAGAAATATCGATTTGTTTGTTTTCAAATACATTTATTAATGCTATCAAAATCAACAAAAATTCGCTGATATTACTTCACACACATAACCGTTTGATTTGGCAACCTCGTGATAGACGGTCGAACACGTGGTATGGGGGGATAGCGTGTGGGGCTGAATGCTTGTCATTGACAAGAAAAAACTGACTAGAAATGTATTGGACATTGGTTTAGATTTTTATTCATATCCTAGTGTCTAGAAATTAGTTACAGTCAGGTGCCATTCCTAGTTTGGACCATGTTGCCATTTTGTACCATGAAAAGTAGGTGAAGTTGCAGCTTGCCTAATGTTTCGGCAGGTTCCAGATTCGTTTGTGTAGATTGTAGGAATTCCAATGTTCCAATTTGGTTTAACCCATAATAAAGTATGTGCTACAACTCCAAGATTTAAGTCAAGACTGAACTTTTATTCACTGGTTGTCAAGGATTCAATTTCCTTGGGCAACCAGATACGATACAAAAGGATTATTATAAATGCAATCGAACAAATAGGCAAAGTAACAATCGAAATATAATTGAGCTATGATTGAAATATTATTGGGAAACAACAGTAAACTGCAATCACCGTTGCAACCGACTCCAACGACAAACAATTGCTGCATCTGTTTACCGCAGTGCCGACTGACTGTGTTGAGTTAGTAAAATTCGGGAAATTACTAAATCCCACTGTGTAGACGATGCGCGCGCCAGTTGCTCTTTTGTCCAACAGATTGTCCTCTTGGCCAGACCATTGGACTGAGGATGATAGAGAGGAAAAAATATGTTTGATCTGGTTGAACCCCATAAATTGCTTCAACTCATCTGATGTGAATTGAAGGCCATTGCCAGTGACCTGCACCTGGGAAATACCATGAGTCGCAAACAGAGTTCGAAAAATGTTGAAATGATATTTGAAGTTGTTGTTTTGGTCACTGCAACCTCTATCCAGGCAGACTATGAGTCCACTATAAACATCATGCCTTGGATAGGGCCAGCTAAATCTGCAAAAATCCTGACACACGAACCATCAGGAGCCGGTCAAGGGACAAAAGGGGCCTGAGATGGTAAATGACGATTTTGTTGGCACAGCTCGAATTGGGCCACAAAAGACTCTATGCTATGAGACATTTGTGGCCACCACACAAATGGCCTTGCTCTACGTTTCATGGCCACAATACCTACATAATGGTAATGTATAAAAACAACCACCTATCCAATTAACGTATGTCGTTCGTCCATTTTGATCCCCATCCCTCTATATAAACAAATTCATTTTATAAACAAGACATTAATCAATAAGTTTTAACCACTACTGATGATCGCAAGCATGAATTTTAATCACAAACACGAACACAAATCCGATCGAGTGCAAAAGCGAAACCGAACCTTACTAAATCGTGAACTGTAAGAAATTACAGCAATTGCAGCAATTGCTTGTTTGTATTCTTGAAATTGGTGTACATGACAAAATACTGTGAATTGTATGAGTTAATTGAAGGCACACTATAATTATCCTGAAAATATTGTTTCAGTTTATTTCAATGTTTAACTGTTCATTTAGTGCTGAGAATGGATTTTAAGGCAGCTCTGAAAAAAATAAAAAATCAATTTTGTTATTTGACTAATGACATTTTCTTCCATAACTCGTCAAATTTCACCTGGTTTCATTTATTTGTTTCAGCAGTCGGTCTTTCGTAGACCCGGCTGCTTTACGCCGCTTCTCTTCCAAGTCTTTGATTGTTTCTCGATAACCAACCACATTGTGGAAAATACGAACCACCTTATCGCCGCTCGAGATTAACAACTTGCTTTCCGGATCGAACACGAGTGAACATATGTTTGCTGCAACAAAATAAACCATCAAAACAACGGAAAACAAACATTGCATTAAGGAGTTTCATAGTATGTACGATTTTGCAAATTTGTGATTTTTGCATCAAAATGCATTTTAATACTCGCAAGTTCCACAGCGTATACCACTTTACTATATCTTGCCCGTGATATAGTAATATAGATGAGGAGACAGGGAAAACACCTCCTTACTGTTCTTGATCTAGCAGCCAAGATGGCTGCCTGTTTATTTACCTTGCCAACTGTAGCTAGGGGAAATTATAGGAGCTCTATTGTTTGTAGTTGGCTCGCATTCTCACTAGAATGCAGCCAACTCTCCAACTGCACTGCTACGGGCAAACAATACGGTTGGAGTGGATTTCTAGTGGTGACAATACACCACAAGATTGAGCTTGGCCACCTCCATTTTGTTTTGAGTTTGCCAAGCCTCAAAATCGCTTGTCAAAATCGCAAAAACTACCGTTCCGAAAATATTAAGATTTTGTATTTTTCCTTTCTTGCACTTTAGTAATTACGAATGTAATTGGTGGAACAGATAAACACAAAATTGCAGATCACACAATCGCAAAATCAACTGGATTAATGAAACTCCCTATTGTTTGCTTTGAAAACTTTACCTTCATGAGCATTCTCAATTTGTCCTTCCTCTTTACCCGTAAGCCCTGAATACATATAGATGTTCCGTTCGCTTGCCACAGCAACAGTTCTTGAATCCGGAGATAAGGCAATGATGCTTGGACCGGTGTGTGGGAACGGTATGTTGAGAAGTACGAAAGGATCTTGGCCTTGTGTGTATTCAACATTAGTGGCCCACAAGCGCCAAGTTCCGTCTTTGGACACCGTAGCAATTCTTCAATAAAAGGAAACATTGTAATAAGGTGAGAATTTACATCTAGCTTCAACAATGTTCCCTGGTGCTTTGACAACCAATCAAAACAGCGTTACAAAACAGCCATTTCGAACCAATCCCAAGCGCGTAACAAACCCCATTCGCCTTCGAATTGGTGGCTGCATTCACCATTTTAATAATGCGCGCTTGTCCTTTATGCCATCTGTTGTAGGTTTTTACAACCAAAATACAAATGGCATTTTGATCCCATTTGAACTCTTCATGGTCGTTTCTCCGATTTTCTATCGGTAAATTCTCTCATAAAATACACCTCGCGCTTGAGTAATTGTCAAATTTAAGTCAGCACTCATCTTTTTGTCAGATAAATTCACTCGTGATCTTATTAGACAAAAAGATTCGTGCGAACCTAATTATTTGTCAATTACTCAGCGCGCTCGGTATATTACTACTGACAATCTTATAATCGGTACAGATCACTTTGTCGACAAAGTGAAATTATGAATCACATTAGCGATGCTAATTTTAGGTTAGGTTTAGGTTAGTTTAGGTGAGGTGTTTTGGTCAGGTTAGGTTAGGTCGCTAATCTGTATCAATCGCTAAAAAGATGACGCTAATATGAATTGCCACCCTTGTGATAGCTATAGTTAAATTGATGATGTATTTGCCATTGAAATACTCACTTCGTAGAGTCGCAGTTGAAGCTGAAATTATAAACTGCAGCCGCATGCCCCTTTAATTCAAAAGCCCGCTCAGCATCCTTGAACTCCCCAGTTTTGGTGAATTTTGCTTCCCACACCTTCACATCGGGCGTAAAACCTATAGAAATATCAAATTGTATTATTAGTTTATTCAGTTCAAAACTAATTACATTGAAAACTGCGCTACACAGCCTGTCGAGTCACGGTGCGACTAGGACGCGTAACAATATGCAAGAATTTGGTTTACCTGAGGAGCCAATAAATCTTCCGCAAGGCGAGATTGCAGCGAAAAAGGTCTTCACCTGGTGATTATCAATTGTGGCCAAAGCTGATCCTTTTAAATTCCATAGTTTGATTGTGGTGTCGTTAGAAGCGGTGAGGATAAATTTCCCCGATGTTGCAATTGATATTTGAATGATATCAGTTCCATGCTTCTGCATTTAAAAAATAGTTAAATCAGCAATTGGAAAATGGTATAAAGTGGATAAAAACTTACTGATGGGAATGTTAGAACAGGTTGACTATTACCCAAGCTGCCATCATTCTTTTTTGTTACTTTGAACACTTGAATGGAGCTAGCATTTGCCAAAGCGACTATAAAAGCTCTACAAATATCCAACAAAGGCACATTTAATGCTTATCGTAATGGTAATAGAGGTTTGGCAATTACGTTTTTTAACTTCAAACAACTTATAGATATAAGTGTAAGTTGTTAATTATGTTTATTCGTACAGAAACGTAATCGCTAAACCCAGATCTGGTTAACGGCTCGATTAAGCTGAAATTTTATGGTACTCACAGCCCAATGCAACAGAAAAGAAATGGAAAAATGACAATGAGAATTTACCACTAGCTTCGATAATGTTCCGTGGTGCTTTGACAACCAATAAGAACGGCATAACAAAACGGTCATCGTTCGTCCGACCAATCCCGAAGCGCGTAACAAACCTCATTCGACTTCAGATTGGTGGCTGCATTCACCAGTTCGATAATGCACGCTTGTCCTTTAATGACCGGTCACAAATAGTAGAGACCGATTCCAACCGGTCACTAATTTCCATGCCAACAGGGGTTTTCGTGCTTGGAAACGAAGGTCGGCTTTCCGTTGCATTGACTTGCCAAAAAGTAAATTTTTTGTGAGTGTCAATTATTTCTGTCGAAAGAATTTCTGTGGACAGATTGATTTCCCCCACTAAGCTTTACGTGCCAAAGTTATCGCAAATATTCGAGTTTTTGCACCATCTAGTGGACGCACAAAAATTTGAAAACCCCTGACCTACAGTATTAACGTTTGTTTGTTCTTTTGTTTTATTATTTTATTATTTTAAAAAAATTAATAATTAAAACCACTCACTTTGAATCTGGACTCCATTTAATCTTCGTCGCATGATCAAACTCTATATTTGTTCTAATCGATCTAATAACAATTCAAATATTCTTTATTAGAAAAATATACAACTAATAACTAAAACAACAACTCTTAACATCTATTTTCTTCAAAATGAAGACCGTATGAGTATTGTTTTTTCCCTCATAATTGTTGCCCACTACAATGAAATTGCATCATTAAACCATACTGAAACAGTAGCACCGCCATATTGCCACATTTTAAAACTGTTTCTGCGGAACCAAACTCAATAGGTTTTCATTTTATTGATTACTTATTCCAGCATATTCCGCCATATTCGAGGAGTAGCCAATGCTGGAAATCTCGTATGGGCTAAGATTTTGGATTTCAAAATCCTAGACATCCAAGAAATCCTGGAAATCCTACAAAATCCTCTGGAATTCTTCTAAATTGTTGCAAAATTTGTACCAAAATCAAGCAAAATTTATAAAAAAAATTCGTCAGAAATCTTCAAATCCACAGTAAATCCCTAAAATCTTTATCAAATCTCTGAAATCCTAGAAATCTTGGAAATCCATAAAATCTTTATCAAATCTCTGAAATCCTAGAAATCTTGGAAATCCATAAAATCAATCAAAATTTTTAAAAAATCCGCCTGAAATTCTGAGAAATCCTTTTTCAAGATTTCAACAGGATTTCGAAATCTCGTACGCAATTTTTGCGATTGGCTACCCCCTCGGCCATATTGGTATAAAGCAAAATTAGTCTTTATATCAACAACAAATTTACCGATACTTACAAAATAATAATAATAATAACATACAAACTTTTTATTTTTATCGCCAAATGATTTTGTCAACCACAACAAAATAGTTCGATCTAAACGTTCAAAAAATAAAAAATAAACAAAAATGTATCAACACATGTCGTCGGTAATAGCGTAGTCTCAGTGAAGATTTCAAGTTAATTTCTTATAAAACGAAATCAAAACACAAAAAAATATAAGAAAAATCGTTTATTTTTATAGTGATGTGGAAACGTGAATTGTTTATACAATAGTGAGTGAATTGATGAACATTTAACATTAAAAGTTGTAAAATAAAATAAAAATTAAACACGTACAAAAATTCAAATAATGTGACAAATAAAACAATCAACTGTAGTGATTGGAAGACAATTTGGTGACAAAAGTAATCAAAACGCATGCAGAATAAAAAATATATAAACATGGCTGCCATTGAAAATATCAAAAAAAGTGTTTTTGCACAAAATAATGAGTTTTTTGCTTTTAAAACGATTGAAAAATAGTCTCGTAAACTCGTTTTAACCGTTAAAACGAGCTTTGAAGCCCATTTTAAACATTAAAACATGCCTCCAGACTCGTTTTAACAGTTAAAACACACATCCTGATTCGTTTTAACTGTTAAAAAACACATCATGACTCGTTTTAACTGTTAAAACACACATCCTGACTCGTTTTAACTGTTAAAACACACGTCATGACTCGTTTTAACTGTTAAAACACACATCATGACTCGTTTTAAAGATCAAAACATGCCTCAAGGCCCGTTTTAACGTTTTTATTTATCTCAAATGAGTTTTAGTCAAATTCAATCTGTTAAAAAAAGCTTAAAACTCGTTTTAACAAGTGTCATAAATACAAAATAAATTACACATTAATCATAGAAAAATATAAAAACATTCGAGTGAGTATCAAAAGTACATAAATTAAAAATAAATTAAGAAAAACGTCTATCCAGTTCTAACAACCGACAGATGTCAACTTACTACCACGCAGCATCGTCTTACACGCACAACAAAAGTCGTTTTAAACAGCTTTTTCTGCTTTGAGCACTTAAACTAACATTTCTTTGCATCCATAGGCTTAAACAGTTAAACAAGTCCTTTTAAGACCCGTTCCAATTGTTAAAACAAGTAAAATGTCACTTCAAAACCTTAAAACGAGCCTCAAAACTCGTTTTAACACTTCAGGCCGTTAAAATTAGACGTATGTCGTCTTCAGACATTTTGTTTTAACAGTTGAACTCAATTAAAACAAGCCATAAAACTTGTTCAAACACATTTCTTTCGTCTTAAACCAATTTTAAACACTTAAAACGAGCTATTCAGTTTAAACCAGCCTCGTCTTAAGCATTTAAAACCAGTCTAGTCTCGTCTTAACCGTTTCAGATACTTCAAAATAACATTCCAACAACTTTAAATCAATTTCTTACATTTTAACCCCCCCTAAACTCGTTTTAACAACATCCTATCTCGTTTTAACCCTCCCCACATTAAAAACAACAAAAAAACCTAAATCATCCGCCATTTTAAAAAAGAAATCCCATTTAAAACTCATTGTGCCTCCTAGGCCTCCGTAGGTTAAACCGGCCCGTTGTTCCGCCTCCGCTGCCTATTCATCTGCCTCATCTCGGCCGTTATCTCCTTCCTGACCTTCCACAAGACCAACTCCAAACTGGCCCGTGCATCCTCCGCACTGTCGTGCGTGAGCCGCTGAATATCCCGCTTGAAAACCGCCGCAACGACCGCTTTCAACGCCCTCCTGAACGGAAATCCCTTAATATGCGGAAAAACAATGGCCGTATCGACCACGGTCGAATGGACCAATCGCAGCGCGCGCAGATCGTTCTCCAGACTATGCCCGACCAGTATCGTCTCCGCGTACACAAGTTCCAACAACTCCCGGCGCACGTCGCTCAGCGACTTAGTCGCCGACGCCATTATCGATTGCGTAATGCCGCTGAACCTGGTGTTGAAATCCACAACCTCGTGCTCGGGCCTGACCAACTCGTCATACGCGGTCGTACCATCGGGCCTGACCAAAGTCACTTTGGCTAGAGCAAGGCCTTTAGTTGTATAGCACATCTCGCAATCCAGCGCGTAGATGCCGTAATCGCCGTCGTGCACGGTTCTGCCGATAGGTCTCGTTGCGACAAAGTCATCTAGAAAGCCGTGTATCACGCCCACAGATACGTGCGATTTGCCTACGCAACACCCAGGCCCACCGTTGCAACAGGATCGCACGGTTTCGTTTTCTTTTCCGGTGTACAACACCCGGCCCCAATGGTAGACGCACGCTTCCGGTTCGTGGATTTGACCATCCGGTTTGGTCAGAAAATTTTTCTGACAGCGACAACATGTTTTAACTTGGATTTCCTCGCGTTTGGACACATTGAACCGGCCTAGTCGATCTCGTTGGCTTAGTTTGAGGAATTTCAAAGATGGCGGCTTGATGTAGGCCCGGCCGTTGCCCATGGCAGTAGGATAACCGTAGAGAGAGAGTTGCGTGTGGGTCGCCGCGCGGGATTTCAATCGCGAGTATAAAGCGCCGTTGGTTAGGTTCAATGTTCTGTATACACTCGGCACGAAAACCGGAAATTCCGCTTGGTTTTGGAACTTTTTCGGCGTGTTCCAGGTTTTCTTGTTGCCCGCTTTAATGGCCGCCGCTTTGTCGTCGGTTTTATCCGGTCGCTCGTTCCTGTCCGGGGGAGGCGGGTCTTGACGAATAAAAGAAAAAAACAAAATGGAAGACGTGGGATACACTTTTCTAATTTTTGCGAGGATAATAAAATGTTTATATATATTTAGAGATTAATAAAAATTTGAATTATGGGTAGTTGGGGAATCTGACTACAGATGGCGCTATGGCGACTAAACCTTGAAATCTTCAACTAAGTTGATTTAAAGTGATAAAAAGTAATTTTTTTTGTTGTTGTTTTATTTTACCTTCTGCGCAGGTCGCCATATATTTCCCGTTCGGACTCAGGTCTAGGTCGAGGACGGGGCTGGTGTGACCTTTGAGGGCACCTAACGACCAGGGATGCGCAAACACCGGTTGCTGACGATTTTTCCGTTCGGTTTGATTCGGTTTGTTTCCGCCTTTCTTCTGGTCTTTTCGGCCTCCTTCGCCTTTTGAACGTTTCTTACTCGAACCTAAATGCGAAATAAAAGTGTCAATAAATCGGAAATAAATCAATAAAAATACAAAATTCAATGTTTTCCACATTAAAAATTCCCCGCAGACCGAAACCCCAGCTAAAATCCCTAAATATAGACCGCAACACAAGCTTAATGAACTCAGCAGACCGATACTCAATGTTAATTAGTCTAACAATAGGACAACACCTCGGATTAAAACAAGTTGGCACTTGTTTGAACTCGTAAAAATTGAAAATAATCAATTGCAATAGAATTTTATAACGATTTGTGTAAATTTATATTAAAAACATATTTTTATAATTTTTTTCTATATTATAAAATGTGTTTTAATGCATATAAATGATCGGATATTTCGACCAATGAGCGCGCTGCGAGTAAGCGAGTGCACAACGTGGTCTGCGTTAATGTGGAAATCAATGTGAAAGATTAAATGATACTAAATACCTTTGACCGAGTCCGAACCTTTGCAGAACCGCGTGTAATAAACGACCGATACGACGACAACAAGTGCGGCTATAATGGCTGTAAATTGCACTGTTGACGCGTTGTCCAAGACGACCGATACGATAGTAGTGCCCGCCATGCCTGCACTTTGGATCTTATTATGACGCGACAGCCAATCAGCTGGCGAGAAACCTTCAGACTCACCACATGTCTCCACAACCAATCGAACTACATTATTCCGCAAGGGCTATCCATAAACATCGTAAAAGTAAACTTTTAATATTATTAGATTAATTTAATTAATTAATAATAAAATTCTTATATTTAAAATAATTTATTTATTGTTAATTAAATAATTTAAAAAATAAACAATGCTTATTTTATCATTATAACTTCATAAATGAATTATGATGTCATATACAGGTGGCCGTTTTCGTTGAGGCTGACGTAATAAGCGACTAAAATTGCTTTCTAGCCACCGCAAGTTGGTTTTACTTCGTATTAAGCGTAAATATTGAAAAATAAGGTTTTTTATTGTTGATTTTAATCGATTTTGTTGTACTTCTGACAGTATCAATTGAGAAAATGCCGCGACGTGGACGATCAATGGGAATGGGTCGATCTCCTTCACCTACGGCCCCTCAGAGCCGGTAAGCGATGGACGTTAAGCCTAACGACGAATTTCGCAATTAATGATTTTTTATGTGGGGTTTGGATGACCTCAAACTTTGCGTTGGGGTCATAAAAAGGACATTCGGGGTCTCTGTAGGGGTGGAGATGTGTGGCCTTGACCAAAAGGATTTTTTTTTGTGATTAATTTTGTTTTTTGATTTTGCAGGCCGTACCATGCAGTTTCTAGGCCGCCGCCGCCACCAGCGCCTGTGTCGAGTGTGCCGGCTCATGCACCGGCTCAACCGTCTGCTTTGGCTGCTGCGCAGCCAAAACAGCCGGGGATGTTTGCGCAGATGGCGACCACTGCTGCTGGAGTAGCTGTGGGATCTGCAATTGTGGGTGGATTCGTTTAGTTTTGAGTTTGTCGTGAATTTGTTGATTTTTGGTGAAAATGATTTAAATTTGAAATGAGTTTGTGGATTTTTTTATAAAAATTTGTCAAATTTTCATAGAATTTTGTCAAATTTATCGTGAATTTGTCGTATTTTTATGGAATTTTGTCAAATTTGTCAAGTTTTCATGGAATTTTGTCAAATTTATCATGAATTTGTCGGTTTTTTATGGAATTTTGTCAAATTTGTCGATTTTTCATGGAATTTTGTCAAATATATCACGAATTTGTTGATTTTTCATGGAATTTTGTCAAATATATCACGAATTTGTCGATTTTAGATGGGTTTTTATCCTTTGAATCTGCCAAAAATCATCGAAAATTTGCTTGAAATTTGTCAAAAAATTGGTTAATATCTATCAGAATACTACACTTTGCTTTTTTGTACGCAAAAGTGCAAAAAATTAATTTTTTTTTATTAAAATTGGATTGTTGTGCTTATAATGAATTGTCGTTCAGAAAAATATTATTATTAATTATAATAATATTTATTTTTTCCATTTTGGTTCAGATTGTTCAATATTTTTCTTATTTCTAGGGCCACACAGTTGGAGCTGCTATGACCGGTGGCATGGGCGGTGGAGGCCACTCGCAACCGGCTCCGGTAGAACAGCAAGCGGCAGCACCGGCCTACAATCAACCAATGCAGCAAAATGCCAGTGGTCCTTGCGCATACGAAATCCGTCAATTCCTGGAATGCGCGCAGAACCAGCACGACTTAACCTTGTGCGACGGGTTCAACGAAGCCATCAGGCAATGCAAATTGGGCAATGGTATTAAAAATACAGCATTGTTTATTAAGATTGTCAAATTAATAATGAATCTTTTTCTTGGCACAGGTCTTGCTTGAAGATTAGATTAGTTTGAATTTGCACCGAACTTCTAGATTAGGTTTAAATGTTAAAGAGTGTTATTTGACAGTTGTATCGAGCTATGTAGATATGGAAACGACAGATGTTGAATAAAGTATTTAGTTGGAAATATTGAAATAGCAGCGGATTTAGATGGCTTCAAGAAAAATACAAACTGAGTACAGTCAAACTGCGTTATAATGAGTCACAAGGGACCCTGTTCGTTATAACAAAAGTTTATTATAAGAAACTACAGTACTGAATTTTTTTCAGCTCTAAATTGAAAATACTTGGGAAACTTATTTTTTAAAATTTAATTTTTACCCTGAAAATAATATAAAATTTAAAAATAGATAATTATAAAATATCAAAAATTAATTTTTCTTCAATTAAATATGTGTTGACTAATTCAAAATAGTGGGTTTTTATGTGAGAGATCAATTTGTTTTTGTGTCTGTTTACAGTTGCTATTAGAGAACGGCGTGACTTAGGGCTCACCAGATGCAAATGTAAAATGGCATAGTGGGACACTAATATAAAAAAAATGTTACAATTTTTATATGTTTGTATTACGTGTTTATATTTTATAAGACTGGGCATGATAAAGTGTTAAGATACACTTGTCCAATGCGATTTGATTGCGCTCACTATGCAGTGAAGCACTTGTCTTGCTGTGAAAAGTGCCGTCTGCACATGGGAAAGTGCTGTGTGCAAGTGAAAAGTGCTGTTTGCACGTGAAAAGTGTTGTTTGCACATGGAAAAGTGCTGTTTTGCACGTGAAAAGTGTCGTTTACACGTGAAAAATGCCGTGTGACGTGGAAAAATATTGTTTGACGTGTTGGATGGTCTGCCAAAAACAAACAACTCAGTGGAGAGTTGGCACAGAAGTTTTAGCAGTTTAATTGGGACAAGTTTCCAACAATTTGGAAATTTATCTATAACCTGAAGAAAGAATAGAGTTTGAATAAATTAAGGATAAATCAATACTTAGCTGGCCAAGGTCCACCTACAAGTTGAAAAAATATTGTGCTTGTGTACACAGACTGGCAGACAGTTTTTTATTACAAAAACAGGACCATATTAGATTGTCTCTAAGGCATTGCCCACAATTTCAATTTGAATTATTAGTTTCCTGATAATAAATTATTTTATCATTTGGCATTTTTCATGTGCAAAACGGCACTTTTCCATGTGCACACAGCAGTTTTCGTGTGAAAAACGGCACTTTTCAGTAGTAATATACCGAGCAGGCTGAGTAATTGTCAAATATTTAGGTCCGCACTCATCTTTTTGTCAGATAACATACTTATCTGACAAAAAGATTTGACATTTACTTTTTTTTTTTTAAATTTTTTTTTTCACGAGGGATTAGAGCGTCTTCAATTTGCCGAAACCCGCGTTCAAACGGAGGCAATTCACGGAGCGCTCACCTACCTGCACCCTAACGCGCACTTACACCGCGCATTGCAAAAAGCGAAAAGGCAATTTTCTGCAAACGTGACAAAAATTAAAAAATTTAAAAAAAAAAAGAAAAAGGATGAGGTTTGATGTGCTTCCCATCACCTCCAACAAACTTCTTCATTCCTGTTCGATTTAATTTTGCAATTTCTGCAATATTCAGACTCTTGACCACGTGATAGCCATTTGGTAACCTTTCCAATGCTACAAAAAATTCTACACATTTTCAAATTACCACAAGGAGAATAGATCACGTATCAACTCATCAACTGAACAGTAACGTTTTTTGAAAGTTTTGTGCAAATTACCGATTTTGGGACACTTTTTCGGTCATCTGACCATGCTGACCATGTTAGGCCTACACGTTTTTGACCATTTTATTTTTGAGTGCTTCAGCAATTTTTGACTTGAAATGGTTTTGCCAAATAGCCCAGCTGTACTACCATAGTGTTTCCCAAAAGTTTTTGTCAAAATTTTTATTTCTACAACCCATTTCGGACTCTTGACCTCGTGCTACCACGTAGTTGGGCTTAGTGTTTGATGTGTATTTAGTGCATTTTGTGTGTCCTGATTCCTTAATGGCAAATATTATTGGCTCCATGCAGCCATACAGCCAGGAATACGACTGGTCCTATCATTTCGATCAGCTCAAAAGGTTTTTTGTAGGCAATAGCATCGTTGTTGCTGCAAAGAAGGTACTCCTGCTCAACTCCAGTGTTGGGCTCACCACACACAAACGGCTTGACGGTTTGGCTAGATTGATGGCTAGCTACCAGCGACCAAACCCTTATTGCAGTTACGCGTTTCCACTTAAACGCCTGCATGCAGGGAGCAGTACAAATTTTGCCATCGTGATTGTAACTATGCTGATCACAACCGTAGATGTCACTCTGGAATTTCGTACAATTCCAAGCGTTTGTCTGGAGATTAGCTGCAATTGTTGCGTCCAGACAGTCATTAAGTTCAAAAACGAGAAAAACTGAATCTGATTGGACGATTGCAGCTGTCTTCGGGAATTAGAGCGGTGGACAACGAAGAAATTGTAGGTCAGGGAATTGCGCGTGCAAGAAGAGGTGTGAGTGTTCGGTTACGGTCACCACGTGGTCAAGGGGACGGCCACGTGATGCTGGACGCAACACACACTATGAAAA
>JAQFXT010001474.1:0-17365 GCA_034683725.1 Strigamia crassipes | reverse complement strand
CCGTTGTTTTCATCGGTGTTACCGAAGGAATAAAATTCAAAAATGTCATCAAATCTTTGTATAGGCGTATATGGAGCAGAATATACATTTTTCTCAATTTTTTTAAAATCTGTTAATTTATAAACCGTGTAAAAGCAAAATCGTGTAAAACAAATGCCGTGTAAATCGGGGGATAGGTGTAATCTCAAAATAATCAATTTTTTTTAGTACAGGCCTTAATTTTGTCCTCAAATTGAAGCAACAGCTGCACACAAAATGAGTGGTCGTTAAGTTGTCATCGAATTTTTTCTTTAGAAAATATTATTTATTTATTTATTTAGTTATTTATTTATTTAATTAAGTAATTTCTACAAGGTTCCATTTGACGAGCAACGTAATTACAAACATTACCAGTCGGTTAGCGCAAATAAAAATAGTTATTATCATTGTTGCGTGGTTGAGATGCAGAATCGGGTGGAAACAGACAGGACATAAGTAAATGACAGTACACAGACAATCAAACTAACCCCACATGAATATTTGATAAGATATCTAATTTAAACTCAGCGAACAACGCGAAACTAAAGACGAAAGCAGAAGTGAAATTACAAATTCTCAAACACAACCTGCACATTTTAGCGAACAACAACCATCAAAAATGCCCACATGCAAATGACCATCTGTCACTCATCACTATACGTAATTTATTACTTGAAATGAAAACGATGTAAGCCAAAAAGCCAATGCGCATGTCTCGTTTGGAATTTTTGATTGCAATTGCAAACACTAGCATGTGATTCAATCTAAAAAAAAAAAATGGAGTCACACGAAAAACGCAATATGGCGCTCTTAAGCCTTTTCTGTCAACATGGAAAAATTGTGGAAAAATTGCTTAACTTTCTTTATTTCATTACCGTATTTTAAAAACGATGAGATTAGTGTATTAAAATATATAAATTTTAATTTACATTAAATTGGAATCAATTTGACCCACCTAGCACAGAAATCCAGTATTACAGTCAATTGGGGACAAGGTGAGGCCATTGCATTTTATCACACAATGATATGAAGCTGCTGTGTACTAAATTACATTGGAATCATGTATGTCTGTGCCCTATTTTGTAAAAACTCCTGTGTAAATACTGTATTGGAACACTGCCAAAAATACGAACCATTTAATATTCGATATTGACCATCATCAAAAATTAAATTTGCAATTACTTTCCCTCGAATTTAAATTGTAATTAATTTTTGACGCCCTTTAACCAAAAGTAATTTCACAGTAAAATAGTTAAATGAATATTCTCACCTCCATAATTAGGTCTAATTCTCTTGTCGTAATTTCGGAGCACGGAATCTAGAATGGCGGAGATGTTCAAATCACCTGAATGGCTAAAAATATAATTTAAAAAAAATAATAATTAGATAAATAAATGTATTTTTTTTAGAAAAATCGAATCAACAAAAGCAAAATAAATGCAAAATTGATGTCGCAATTTGATATTCATGCCATAAAGTATGTGCACACAGACAAACAACACACTTTGTGCAAATGGGAAAAGAAGAAGCAATATTCAAGGATAAGGTCAAGGAAGAGGAAGTCCAATATTTATTCACACGACAGCGACAGGAAACGAAATTAGCGAGGGAAAAGCAGATAAGGGGTCGGGAATCTCACCTTTGAATAGTGGCGTCGGCAGAATTGTCGTTCGGAGTGAGCAACAGGAGGGCGAACACAAATCCGAACAAAAATTCTGGAACGACTGTCTTCATCTCCAGTGACCAAACGCAAAATAAAGGAACTGGTGATTTGCAGACGAGCGAAACTGAAGGGTTGACGAGGGGTGTGGGGAAAAAGAGGGAGAGGGAAAGGGAGAAGATGTATGCCAGTCACGCCTCCGTAACGTATGCAAATGTCTGCCCACGTTTAAAGTCGGTCTGGAACACCGTCCGACTCCGCCGATCAAGGAGTGCATTCGGCCACCAACTGGCCGGCTTCGGATGTCTCAATCACAGGGCACCAGCGGACGGACCGACAGCTGAACGGTGCTCCATGTCGGTGCTGCTGCTGCGGCCCCCTCGCACTGTCAAGGGTGCTGCGTGCTGCTGCCTTCCGCCCGGAACATCGATCGACGCGCCCACTACACCCACCGACACCAGACTGAGTCTGCGCCGGAGTCGCTTCGATTTTCTTCCTTTTCTTGAATTTCGCCGGCGCTTTTCTTCCCACGTTTACTCCAAACACCAAATCGAATTTACACAAAAAAATACAAAATAATTATTTTAAAAAAAATACATTTTTCTTTCTATTATAACTAAAATTAATATTTTTTTTTTAGAATTTTTCTTTTTTAAAATAAAATAATTATTTTTTTATTTTTTATTTATTTATCAGAAAATCTTTAATAATGTAATCAAGCAATTTTTATCTAGGGATGCACTCCAGTTTATTTTGCTGACCGTTCACCCCACTCATAATGCGTCGTTTATGCTATGTACGATGACCTCCTTTCGAGACTCGTAAAGAACTCTCAAGTCCAATTTTAGATAAAGCCCCGCCTGTACGTTTGCTTCGCTGTGCACTCGTGCTTTGTGGGGAAGCCCCCACACTCCAATCTCTCCACGGTGAAAGATAACTATTTTCAATTATATTTCTTTAACCCGCACCTAATACAAATACCAACCCAATACAATTATTTCGATAAATTTAACAACCCCATCTTCCTTGCACACCATTGGTGGTTTTCTTTTTCGGTAAGGACATCCAGGTTATGACCGTTTTTGATTACTTCCCGAACGAAATGATGCTTTATCTCACTATTCAGTTTACCCATCATGCATTAACAAATCTTCATTACCCACAAAAAAAATCCCATCAGCCAATTACATCTGCAGCTTCATCAATTTATCTCCCAAACGAAAAACAGATTTGCATGTAATTATCACAATTTCCAATTAAAATTCCCAACACGTTTCTCCACTCGCTCCCACCGCATAAAGAAACTCCTCTTGACATTTTGCAGTCCCAAAGTAAAAAATAAAAATTTTTTAATCCAAATCACGCATCATTTTGTGGTTTTTTTTTTTTACACCTAATGCCAACACCTATTTCCTCAACTCCCTTATTATTCTTCCTTATTAATCCCTCTTGGCGCTCCCGTTTGATGACCACAACTCATCAATTAACATCCAACGGAAATTAAGCGCCTTTTCACTCGTATATTTCATGTATAAGCGCGAAAGCGTCGCGAATGTGACGCATTGCTAAACAAAATTATCCAATTAATTGACTTCCGAGGAAGTAGAGTTTCAACAACAACAAAAAACGCACCAATATATTCTGTTTTCAAAGGTTAAAAGCAAACTTTAAAGCTTCGGAGACTCAAAAACCAATTAATGAATTCGCCATCACGTGAATTTCGCCCATAAATTTCCTACGTCGGATTAAAATAGACACGGGATGAAACCGATAAAAAAAAAAAAAATTAAAAAAAGATATTATTTCTCTATTTTCGTTTTATGACGCTTTTGATGAAGGACTATATTATTATGGTTAATAACATTTTTTTTTGGGTTATTAGCGTCGTATGAAAACATTAAATGATGGAAATCGTCCTCAGATGGCAGCAACGGTAAGGAAGGACGAAATCGATCAATTCAACCCCGAATTCCACACTCCATCATCGAGCAACAAGTCATCAACGCCACCTGTTGTTCAACGCCAGAAGCTGCAGAAGCAAAATTTGATTTTAATTCGATTGAATATCGGTAAATAAAACTAAAAAAAAAAAAAATTTTTTTACAATTTTTCAAAATTTTCGATATACCAAAAAAAAAAAAAATTTTTTTTTTAAATGATAAATAAATAAATGATTATTTTTCTATAAACGAGAGTCATCAGTTGATTAGATGTTGCGCTATCTCCCCCGTTGGTAATGAAAGGAGACAAGATTAAAGGCTAACCGACAACAGCAGGCTGGAGCCGAACAATATCTACAGTAATGTGTAGAGGTAGAGGAAATTGGATCCCAAAATCAGATTAAAGGAAACCTAGCCAATTTCGGACAAGTATCACTCAATCTCGCGCTCCCAACAGCAAATTCTATCATTTTCCTCTCGCGCCACACAGCCATTTCTCCGCAGCCTAATCAATAGCAGCCCAAATCTAAATACTCATTCGAAAATTACAAACTAGTCATGTGACCCACAGAGTAAAGCAATAAAATTATATATTCACACGTGTCTTTTCCTTTCTTTACACTAAAACGCATCAAAACCCAAACCCATTTCGTTCCCCGACTAATTTTTCATATTTTCAATTCAACTCGGCAGGTCAAAGTATCAAACTGATGAATAAAACAACAGGAATTTCCAATTCCGCCTCCATCCGTCTTCACCCGATGCAAAAATAAATTAAACTTTGCATTTGAATTTTCATTTCCCTCAAATTTAAATCCAAATCTCGCAAGTCCACGTTGAAAAATGAGGGATTTGCTTGTTTACACATCATCTTAATGTTTCATGGCACTTATCCAAAGCACTAAACCTTCAAAAGATAAATAAAATAATTTTTTCTTTTATTATTATAAAAAAAAAAAGAAAAAAAGAAAAAAAAAAAAAAAAATTCTATTAATTTATTTATATAAAAATTCAAATTATGACCATCGCATTAATTCCCCTATCAATTGCAAGCACACACGGGTTGCAGCGACATTTCAAATTCGCCATTCCCTCTCCCGTATCATTATACATGCCAAACAAGCAACCGAACTTGTCAGGAATAATCTCTTGCTGTTTGCTATGCAAACTAACAACTCACATGCAATCACCCTGGCCAGGATACGCACCGGAATAAAATCCATCATACCCAGCAACCTTGGAGGGATTTACCAGCAGCTTATGCCGCAATATTAAACTTGTCACCCGCACACACGCCGGCTTTAACCCACCTACAAATTTCCAGCCACAAATTTACACCAAAAAACAAATTCCCTTATTTTCATTACTCAAATTCCCGGCACCCCGTGTAAAAAGGCTTAACAACTTAATATCAACAACCTGTACACAAACCACCATTATCGCAGCAACGCCGTTTCCATGCCAACAAATCGATCGGGGTGCCAACTTTCGGTTGCACATGTCTGAGATGTTTTCATCTGCGAGTGCGTTTAGATTTTTCTTAACCCAGGGGGTGGACGAAGCTTAAAAATAAAGCCAGTAGTTGTCTATCAAAAGGCTAATTGAACGCCAGTAGCCGTGACGGCCACAACCTGGCGTCGGGTCAGCGATCGAGGCGTGAAAGGGCGACGCATTATCCACATGCTTCGCATTACCAATAACGGCCAAGTAATACGCAGACACACAGTGTTTCGTTTTACGTTTGATTTGCCAACAGGCCTATTAATATAATTAATATTTTACATCATAACTTTGCAAAATATCCAATTTTGCGTTGTCCGCCATATTGGGTTTTCGTTGCACCCTGCAAATTGAAAATGAGATGCAAAAAACGAGAACTGTGTAATTAATGTGATTGAAATAAAGTGCAATTAGCAGCGTTTTAATACCCGCAATTTTCACGGAGTCGTATTTTGAGTTTCCTCGCTCTTGAGTGATCGTGGATGCTCCAGTGTATTGATGATAATTCAAGTTGGCCACTTAGATGAGCTTGGCCGCCTCCATTTTGTTTTGAGTTTGACAAGCCTCAAAATTGCTCGTTAAAACAAAATCGCAAAAACTACCGCACAGACAATTTTGGAATTTTATAAAACTCCACTTTCTTGTACTCTAGTAATCATGAATGTGATTGGTGGAACACATCACGTGACAAACACAAAATTTGCAAAACTGGGTAATGAAACCCCTTAACTTTTTTAGTGGATTTTGGTATTACAATGGCGGTCAGCCATTTATAGCGAGGTTATACTGCTCGGTGCTCGTCTTACTTTAAAAGCCTCTTACGTAATGCATTGTGCACCTTTCCTGTATCGTTTCCTGGGTTAATGTTTTGCAACAATCGAATTGAGATTTTTTTTTTTCTTCTTCCTTTTTTCTTTGACCTGGTATCAAGGAAATGGACAAGTGCTTAGAAGGAGTTCGGATGCTGGAAACCTTTTTGATTGGAATGCTTCCTTTTTGGAAATGAATCAACGTCGTTTTCTTTGGTGGTGCGCCTAGTGCACTTGTGCCTCGAGATGTTATATCGATCTCATGCTCAGACTGAGAAAACAACACTCTTGGACTTGTCATTTCTTCACTGACCATATCCCAGGCTTCAAATTGACTGCGTCTTCCAATGAGTCAAATCCCTTGAACTTTACAATCACTTACTCACGTCCATCCAAAAACATCGAACGAACGGCGCCACCAGAATTTATTGCTTATTTATACAATTAATATTTTGCTTCATAACTTAGCATAATATCCAATTCTTGATGAATTAATTGCTCAAATTTCTTTAAAAAAAAATTTTTTTTTGATTAATTCAATTTTACAAAAAAAAAAAAAAAAAATTCCAAGTATTTTATCCATTAAATGATGGAGAATGTCTCGCACAGTTGCACTTTAATTCGATCCAGTCAAGTGCAAACAACCAAAATTTTTCTGTCCACAAAAAAAAAAAACATCAACTAGGCAGTTGACGTATTGTAAACTTGATCAATGACTCTTTTTCCAACCTTATTTATCACATTAAAAAAATAAAAAAAATAAAAAATTTCTTTTTCCACCATCCTTAATTTTTCTTTTCGCATCTGCCAACTTTTCGACATGCTCCCAGTTACTTTAAACCCTATTTTTAGCCACAACAACTTCTAATCCTTTCCCCTAAAAAACATCAGCTATCTCCCAACATTTCAACAACAAAGATGGAAATCACCCCTACGAGATTTGGTTTCACCGCCACTAACAAGAAAAAAAAAAAAAAATGGCTAACACTCCCTACACGTGACCGAAAAGTAATATCAAGCTGACAAACATTGGCATCTTAAGCTCCCTCTGCCCGAACCCTCATCTCTTTGCGCATCCATATTTTTTTTTACTATGAGCTACAATGGTAATCCCTTAAACAATCCACTCTCGTCGCAGTAATTTCGCTCCAATCTTGTTACACAGATGGGAAATAAAAAGTCATTAAAGAGGCAGCATCTTTCTGCTTATTCTCTTTATTTTTCTCAACTTGCATTTAAAGTCCCAAGAGGAATGGAAAATATACTGCAGAGTCAAACTTTTTTTTTATGGGAAAGGAATAAAAAGAAATGCTAGTTCACTTTGCTCACATAGATCAATAGTTTGCCCGTCACTAATCGTCTCGTCGGAGCCAATTGCGTGCCCGCCAATGGAAAGACGAGGTGCAGGATTTAGGAAGAAATTTACACACCTTTTCGTTTCTCACCTTTTTCGCTTTCTATATTCGCTCTGTTTTTACAATGCTTTTAGTGGCGGGGTCGGTGATCCCCGAATAAGACCTAAATTGATATTTGGCTCCGAAATAAAAGATTATTATTTCAATTTTTCTATTTGTCAAACCAGAAAAATTCAGCGTTTAATATAACAAAATAAAAATATTTTAATTTTTTTTTCTCTAAAACTAATTGGAATTTTTTTTTTGGTAATTTGTGTAACAAACAATAAAAAAAATAAAAATAAAAATGTGAATTTCCTTTTGACTTCAATCTCAATAAATAACTAATTGATCAATTTCAATAATTAAATCATCAAAAAGTAGAATTATTTTTATAGATTTTTCGAATAAAAATATTTTGGCTCGGGTCAAAAACCGGATTGGGTGAGAAATGGATTTTTTTTTAGACTTAATCTGGATTATCCCCGAAAAACATCTTTTGTTTAACACCCTCCAGAAGAAAAACAATCCAGAAAAAGTAAAAAAAAAAGAAAGAAAAAATCTTTTATCTAATAAAGAAGCAAATATTTTTTCCCTTCAACAAGAACCGTGCATTTTTCGTCTTTAAATCAATTAAGACCAACCACCTGAGAATAATTACCCAGGAGAATGAAGGTGACAGAACGGATGGGCAAACACAAACTCGAATGCACGTCTTCATTAACTGCGCCAATTCAAACAACCAATCGCTAGAAACGACAAAAAAAATCAAACTATTCAACCAAATTCAATAATCCACTTAAAAAAAATCATCCAAACCAAATCCAACCAAAAACAACCAAAAAGTACCCAAAAAAAATTTGTTATTTAGTTAATTTCCGCATTCCAAGCCCCTGAAACCTCAAGTGCACACTTCGCCTTTTCACTTTTTCAAGCCACTCACTCAACTTTGTCTATTTGTGTCGTGGTTTCTGGCACGACCACGCATGTTGGGCTAAGTTGAGCTCGCTCGATCGATTTCCATATTACTCGATGCTCGGAGTAAGCGAAAATGGGGGTGTAGAGCACAAGCAACCGGCACTAGCACGAGCCAACCAATTGCGAAGGTTGGCGAGAGTAAGGGACTACTCGCATTCAACAGGCCACCCGCAGTTTGCCAACTCGGCGGCACAAAGACGCCATTCGGAGACTTAACCACCCGATATAAACAACATTGAACAAGAAAGCCGCCATTTATTAGCAACAAAATCCGTTAATTGAGTTTTCCCCCCGTCAGGGCCGTCACGGAGGTACGCGCGGGAGAAAAGTCCATTCCTTGTCGGTGTGGGCTGTCGAGCAGACGGTGCGAAATTTGATCGATCGCCCGAGCGAACGGATCGCTATGCAACACAGCCTCAGTTGGCTGCCCCGCACCCGACAACCACGGGATGTGCACGTGAAGCGGCGCTCGGGTGGCAGCGACCTCGCTGGGCAAACCGCGTACGACGTGCAACCATAAAGCCGGAATCCGCTGCCCACGCCCCCTCCTCCGGTGCAAAACGGACGAAAAACGAAGAAAAAAAACAAACCATATGCGATAACAGAGCAAAAAAAGAAGAAAAAGAAGAAAAAAAAAAAAAAAATGAAGACAGCAGCGGCGTGCTGGTGTTGCTGCTCGTATTGGACTGCCTTGTTTCTCCTACCCTGGTGTGCCTCTGCTTACAGGTAAGCTGCCGTTCCTTTGCTGTGTTTTCCAGTCGGAAAAACAAATTTATTCGGCCGGAGTTTCGTTCCCGACGAGTGTTTTCCATTCATCTTGTGCTGTGACTAAAAAATCGACAGTTTTCTTGGATTTATAATTCAACATGGCTAAAATCTTCTTCCATTCGTGGCTTCTATTTAGATTAAAAAAAAAAAATACCATTCTGTTTGATTATTTCCGAACGGATTTGTTTGTTTTGCCCGTACACTTTAGGGATTTAATCGAAAATAATTTCCATTGCAGACCTAAGAGTCTCAATATTTCCTCTATGTTGGATTCCGTATTAAGGCATTACGACAAGAGAGTTCGGCCCAACTACGGAGGTAAGAATCTCAATTTGGAATTTGACTGTATTTGCATGCACAACAAATTTCCTTCACATTTTTTTGCGTTTAAAAATTTAATCTTGGTCGCGATATTACATCTATTAATGATAAATGTGCTGGATTACTTTTCCTTCCTCGTATTGGACATCCAAATTCAATTTCACATTAGGAGGCGGAAACCAGTAAATCATTCTGAGATATTGGTTCGATATTAATCGATTTATGGGTCCATTTTAATCTTGTTCCAAGCTCGGAGCCTCGCACGAGAGAAAACCGACTCAATTAATGGCGAGAATGCAAAACGTTGAAAAATCCTTCGCAGTTGTTTAAGCGACAGTAAAATGCGGCATTAGAGCGCGGGGCCTTGTAAACCGCATTCCATTCATTACCAACCCAATGTTTATCTGATATACAGTAATTACGCTTCATTCACTCGATATTATTCCTCGCAACAAATTCTACGCTGCGAGAACCCCTCGGAGACGCCCGTTGCTCGTTGCACCACAAATCCCCAAAACCTTAAAAATAAATTTACGATCCATTTCGAAAATTAAAACCATCAAACCTTCAATTTTTCCACAATCCCCGGTGTTTAAATATTTACAATATTTACAAATTCCATCGGAAAAATTATAGTGTGCGAAAAAAAAAAAAAAAAAAAAAAAAAAATACAGCCTTACAATGATCGTTATTAACCATAATGGCATACTTCCAAGCCATCCGACATTTTATCATCCACTAAAACCAAGCCTCGATAATCGTCCGTTGGGAAATATTTTTCCATCCGGGAATTGCTGACTCCACTCTTCGATTGCCTTACACACACGAGCAACATTTTCATTCAAATTAATTCCGACCTCATTTTCAATTTAAAGTTGCGAAATTTTGCGCATTTCCCGTTGGAAACTCCAATCCCATGCCGATTTCAATCATATTATTTCCTAACAAGAGATATAAGTAGCTTACACACGGTATTAAAACTTGTAAGCTACTTTTTCGCACAAAGATGTACTCGTCTGTAGTTAGGCTGCACACAATTGCATCACGGCGACCTCGCAAAAGCAACCCCTGACAGTTCACGAGGTGGGCTGCGTGTTGGACAAGTATAAACGGTGCCGCGAAATTTAGCGAAATTCGCAATTCCTAAAATTAGTAAAAGCTATCGCGAAAAATTGTAATCGCGAATTTTACAATCCCGAAATTCGCAAACCCTAAATTCACGGTAGCTTTAACTACAAAAAAAGTTACAGCGAAAAGTAACCGCGAATGCGAAAATGCGAAATGCGACCCTGCTGATGCTTCACTGCAATGCACCCGCAATTTTTGCGGGTTACATATATATTACGTACTCGTTTACGGTACGCGTACGACCTGATAGACCTTTTTTTATTAAAAAAAACAAGCCATTTTTCGCAGTATATGGGGTTCGCGGTATTTGGGGTTCGCGGCATATGGAGTTCGCGACATTTGGGGTTCGCAGTATTTGAGGTTCGCAATTTTAAAGATTCGCGATATCTCGGTTTGCAATTTTAAGAATTCGCGATATCTCGGTTCGCGATATAACGATTCGCAAATGCTTTTTTCGCGATTTTTTTTTCGCGATTACTATTTTCGTGATTATTCATGCTCTCCGCATAAACGGCAGCAAAAATAACCCCTGATCAAATCTAACTGCATGTCGGGGTCAACTGTCGACTACTGGGGGACGCTGCTAAAACAATAAGTAATTAATTTACCTGGTAAATTATACGTGTGCAATTAACTGGGTGACTGCTGTGCCGTACAAACCAATCACGAGTCTCGTTTCTTAATAAAAACGCACTGAGCATCATTTGTCACGCCGTTTTTGTTTTGCATAATTATAGTAATTATTATTATCATTATTATATTTATAGCCTTAGTCATGCCCACTACTTGTAATAGACCAACAAAATGTTGATAGTCATATTGATATGTTATTGTCACACGTTACTAAGCAATGTATAATATGATTGTTTATACAATGTATCTCACGTTGTTTAATCTTTCCGTCCGATCCCTTCCAAAATGTCGCATTTCTTCATTGATTTTCGAACAAACATTAAACAACATTTTTAATATAATTAATTCAAACTGTTTTGTTTTACATATAAATTAATTCAATATTACACTCGGCTAAGAATACCGTGCTAAGAAACTGCAATTAATCCACTCGATGAACCGTTCTGAGTGCGTCCCATGAATTAGTAATGAGAGGAAGCCCAATTTCCCGCTGTCTTTCTTGAGAATATTAAATTATTTTCTTAATTATAAAACAAATTTAAATTAAAAAAAATTTTTTTTTAAATTAATTCACCAACTGGGAGCCAGATGGCATAAAAACTATCTGGAAACATCAACCGAAGTGACAAGTTGTTTCCAATTCAATCTCGCCCCACATGAGCCAACTGACCTCTTATCGCTCCAGATATTTTTTCCACTCTTCCTCAAAAACCACACCTCAACGTTGCCGGTGATGAAACGAACGTGTCAATGGGTAAAAGAATGGAAGAAACCAAACCCCCAGCACGAGCCAATAGGGAATTACATGTCGACAGCATCCAGAGACAGATTTAATCGAAGCGTGAGTTTGGTGGACACACCGCTCACATTTGCTCCTACCGGGGAGACTTCATTGAGCACATGATGCCTTGTTTATGGGCACAACGGAAATCTCCAGAGACGTCTCAAGTGAGGGAGACAGGGGGGACGGGGAAGATCATGAATTGTCTGGTAAAAAAGATTCTAGACCCATATTGGCATATTTTTTTTCTTCCGGGTTTAAGGATGCTATGCTGTATTTGCACTCAATGAGCGCGGTGTTCCCAAGCAACGCAGTATCCTTTAGTGTGCAGCCGGAAAAGCGACTTCCGCAATTACGACACGAGTATCCCGCTCGTATATACGTTTTTTATCTAATTCAAACAATTTGTGCATCAAATAAATCAATTTTTCTCTTAAAAACAGCATTTTAACACTTATTTCATCCAAATAACGGTTCAAACCGACCGCATTCTATTTATTGTATTTTATATGTGGGTCTCCATTAGCACGCGGGTGTAATCTGGATTTTGTAATTAAAACATCCACGCTCAATGAGCAATAGTCATATCTGAGGATGGAACATTTGAATCCTCAAATCCCTCGATACTTGAGAAATTCGAAAAATTGAAAATTTGAACCTTTGTTGTTTTTCATATTCGAATTTTTCAAATCCTAAGTCTGAATGCCAGACTGTTTTCAGTATGCCATCAAGCAGAATCTAATAATTAGACTGCCATGTTCTCAAAAATATTCTAGAAAAGAAAATTTTCTTAAATTTGTAATCATTTTGCTCGAAATATGTAATTTAAATGGTTTAAATATAAAAAATAATAATTTGTTGACATTAATCAACATCAATAACATCAATCACAGTCTTACTATTATAACCTATTACCTCTTTATCTTATTTTGTTTTTTCCTTTTTTTCTATTATTCTTATATGAAAAATTCGAAAGATTCGAGATTCGAAGAATTTGAGAACCTTTCAGGATTCGGATTTATATTCGAGAATATTTAGGATTTGTCGCATCCCTAGTCATTTTTTAGAAAATATCCAATTTTCGCCTTAAATCAAACAAACTCTGCGCTAGAAAAGACAAATGATGAGTCATTATTCACGCTATTTGTCATCATCTGGTCCTTAATAATCGCCTAATTAAAATTCTGATTAACTTTATCGTGCGGCACTAATTTAAAAATGATGTGAACTAAATATTGACGACAAGAGATGCAAACTTCCGGTTTTCAATGTCAATTGAATACGATGTTTCACGTTTTTTCAAAAAAATTAAAGTGTGCCTGTTGCTCAGCAGTGCTTTACGGCACTTAGAACGGCGCCATTTTAAATCATCCACTTCCTTTATTACCAACGGCAGCACGTGACCAACAGTAGCCAATCAAATCTTCAGTTGATCACGCACACACTCATTTTTTTATGGTTAAGATAAATCCAAGAAAAGATGTTTAAGAAATGGAATTCTTAAGTGAATAGACTACAACTGCTGGCCCGCGGTCTCCCCACGATAAATCATGAGATTTGGCTGGCGGCCCATCCCGAGCTTAAAGTGTCAGTAGCATCGTTTTCAAATTTCTCGCACATTCATTCCCACATTGTTTATCATACATCATTTAAACCTAAAAAAAAAAATGTTTTTAAGTCGTTTGAGTTTGGTTTTATTGCCATCTCGCCATCTGCTATGCAAACAAGCAGGTGTCACCAAACTGATGAGACAAACAAAAGCAAAATGGCATCCTCCTCCTCCTCCTCCTCCTCAGCATCATTATCATCATCCTGACAAAAGAATCATTTTGTTGGCTTTTTAAATCATCCCGCATTAATAATGGGAAAATAGAAATTTAAAACGATGATACAAACACTTTAAAGTAATAGAAACCAACTTCATTTGCAATATAGCGGAGAAAAAATCATAAAAACAATCATTTCTCCTAGCTAACTCGTAGAAATACACCATTCCATTCCATTCCACAAGCGCCAGGCCCAAATTAGAAACTCAAATCTTAAGTTGTCTCAGATTGCAACTCAAGTGCAGCGGGTTTTAAAAACATATTTGGGCAGTAAATCACCTTTCAGACGCACCAACTGCCTTGTAAACGTGTTTTATGGATGAAAACAGACTTTTTAAAGCTGATTATTTACTGAAATTGATATTTTACAACTCAGTTTCAAGTAGAAGCAGTTATGCACATCGCTGATAGAGAATTTCGAGGCTGTAGTGATAAAAATGATAAATAAAACATACATTTTTTCTTTCACCTTTAAACCACCGATTTTTTTTTTTTTTACACTAAAATCGATATAATTTTATGAGGCTTCACCTGGATGCGCAAAAGCAGTTTTAGATAAGTTGAGTTTGAGATTAGAAAATGGAATTGCGTCACCAGAGATCCCTTGCCATCCTCGAGACAAGACAAGACACTCGAAAAATAAACAAGTTCCTTATCAAACATCTTTCAGGAAAAAATAAGGAAAAAAAAATATAAAAAAAAAAAAACCAAAAAGGAAATGAAAAGAATAAAATTTTAAATGAGTTTTACAATTTTCAGATCGTATTCATACGTGTTCTCATTTGTCAACACACAACCCAGCATTGGAAATCGAAAATCAGATGAACGCAGATGGCTGAACTCATTAATCACATCAGAGCTCGGCATACATTAAACATCCCTGAACGCAAAACATAAATTAGTATATTCATGCTCCTATTTTTATTTACCCATTTTCCTTACAAAAATATCTATTTATTTTTTGGTCATTTTTAAGCTCACTTTTTATCATCATTTAATTATAATTTTTAATTTAATCGTAGAAGACTGTAAAGTGACTATCTTGCGATTAAATAGTTTTAGAATCACCAACATTTTCTGTTTTATATGATCAAATGAGCAGAAGTGGGGACGCTATATATATATATCACTAATTTACGTACCGCTAACAGCACGGAATTGGTATAACACTAACAGATATACCATTTTAAGTTACAAACAGCTAATTTTAAACTTCCTTAATCGCGTAACTACGGTTATTTATGATGTAGGTACGAATTAGCGATGCCGCAGTAGCGACGCGACAATAGCGGCAATCAACATAGCGATAGATAAAACCTAACCTAACCTAAAATTACCTAACCTAACCTAACCTAACCTAACCCTAACCTAAAATAACCTAACCTAACAAACGCCAGTACGACGTTTACCACAAAAGTTCGAAGAAAGTTTCCCAGACGTTCGCTAAATTTTCGGTCGCTATGCCGATCCAATAGCTATTGTGATCGGTTTTTGTAATCAGTCGCTATGTTGATCGTCGCTATGTTGGATGAACACCTTATTGATGATCAACTTCATCGACATATTAAAGAATATGCAAAAATGTGTTTGTACCCAAAACGTTTTCGACCATTGCTGACCTTCCTCAGTGGGTCTTTGAGGAATATTTGCAATTGTAATTGATTTTAAAAAATTATGTTTTTAGTGATATATCCGTTAGCGGTACGTAAATTAGCGGTATATATGCGGTACCGCAGAAATGATTACATTAAGATATTTATGTGATTGAAATGATCGCACAATAATTTCAAAATGACAAAGTATGGGTTTTCTGGTTTACCTTTTCAATCCTGTTCCCAACACCATTAAAAGTTAAAGCAACGTCAAAAAGCTCACGGAAAACCTTTCAAAACATATTGTTTATTTAGAAATTGCCCGGGAACACGACTATAAACCTAAAAGAAATATAATGCTAACATTTCCCTGCCTCCATTTTGTAATTTCCAAAATGTGAAAAATTATTCAGCCAAAAATGTTCCTTCACAACATTCCAAAAAAAAAAATAAGAAAAGAAAAGAAAAGAAAAGAAAAGAAAAAGGGGCCAAAAAAAATTGTATATAAAGTGCAAAGGATTTTGAATTTCACAACTGTTGCGAACGTTTTCATTCAAATTGAAAATTTCTCCAATTTCAAGCTGAGCTTGAATATCAATGTGTCACTGCTGTGAACTGATTTGCATCAAATGTCGAAAATTTAAAAAATATAAAGGAAAAATAGACATATATTTTCTTTCTATACCTAGTTATTAGTGGATCCGAATTGGAATTCAGTGTAATTAGCTTTCTGTTGCAATTTGCAGTGAATTTTCTATTTTTTCCACATTTTGAACTCCTTTTATCTCATTTCCCCGCCAAATCTTGGACCAATAAACATTATTTTTCATTCATTGATTATTTCTTTCCCCTCCCAAAACCTTAAAACCCCCACTTTACCTTAAAATTTATCGTGAAATCTTTCACATTTTGTTCGTGGAACCCTCTAATGAAATGTCACCTCAATTTCCAAACTTTTCCTCCCATCTATCGGGTTCCATTCACGCAAAAACTCTCGATAAAATCGATCTAAAAATATATAAAACAAAACTAACTTAGAAACACGTGTTATTATTAAAAAGAAGTATATTTGATTACCGTCTCCTTGGCAATGCCAACGACACTAAGAGAAAACATTGCAAATATAAGTCAATAATAAAATAAAAAAATGAAAAAGAAATAAAAAAAAATAAAAATAAAAAAACAGATAGAAATTCAATCTTTTTTTCATCTCGATAAAAGTCAAAATAACACAATAAAATGATAAAAGGAGAAACACCAAGTTTGACGCGCTTTCTAGACTCCCATTCGTCACTGGCGAGACGAAAACTGCCACCATTTATCACAAATTTCGCAAGCAGCACCATGAAATCGAGTCTAGTGAGAAAATAAAAATGAAAATAAAACAAAAAAGAACATTCCTTCAACCATTTTAAAAACCATTCAAAATTTTTAAAAAAATAATTTAAAAAAGAATAGAAAGTATAGTAGAACGTCGATTATCAGAACATCGGTTAAGCGAACTGTGAGATTCGTTGTTCACTCATAAGTCGAGCATGAATCCCAAGTGGAACTCAGGTCCGAATCGTTTAAGAAAAAGAGATGTGTCTGATTTTAAAGTCAACTGTCAACTGTTTAATGTTTTTGGTTGCCAAGGCTATTTCTTGGCACATAAACGACTAGTTATCAGAACATCAGTTAAGCGAACACCTGGTTATCCAAAATAGTCGTAATCATGGTACTGACTACTGACTACATACCGTACATAATAAAATGTGTATACAGTATTCATAAGGTGTCAGAAACGAGATGTTGGGGCTTAAGAATTTAAGATCAATGCTTTATTCATGTTTTACAAAAACCGGACCCACAAACAGGACTTTCGGTTGACCGGTGCTCGTGTACGATATCCGCAGAACCTATAAGTTCACAATTTTCATATACCGTATTTTGTCGAATTAAAGTCGCCCTCGATTACAAGTCGCCCTCGATTACAAGTCGCCCTCAATTACAAGTCGCCCTCAATTACAAGCCCGCG
>JAQFXT010001473.1:0-17365 GCA_034683725.1 Strigamia crassipes | reverse complement strand
CCGAACGCCACTGTTAAGTGGCCAAGTGGCCGGACGCCACTATTTTTTGGATGATTTTTCTTTTGTTTTGGGATTTTGTTTTTGAATAATTTTTATTTTTTTTTTATTTTTTATTTTTTGGCGTTGACGAAACAGCGTCGACGAAACGGCGTCGACGAAACGGCGTCGATGAATCGGCTGCTTTGACGTTTCTGTTTTTAAATTTAAAAAAAAATTTGCGTCGACGAAATGGCTGTCGACGAAACGACTCGACGCCGTCCAAATACGTTAGCCTTATATAAGGCTAACGTATTTTGAGTAAAAATATTTTGAAGTTAGCGTTTTGTCTGGTCAGACCAGACGAAACGCTAATAAAACTGTTTTTTTTTAGCCCTTTGTAGTTTAGCCTTACATCCGATATCAATATCCCATTAGCCTTTTGTAAGTTAGCGCTACATACCATTAGCGCTACGTTGGTTAGCTCTATATACACATTCCCCTTTGATTTCGCTCTTGTTTTTTGCGACCAGAGTCTTGGTTACTTGACCAATATGAACGGTAAAAACTTGAAGCGCCAGGGGCTGATCATCTCAGGTGCCATGGCGTACGCCATGGAGAAAATAAATAACTCGACAGAGCTCCTGCCCAACCATCGGCTGCAGTTTGTAAGGAACGACACACATGGCGAAGCAGTGCCGGGCGCCAGTGCACTTGTGACGGTTTAAAACCGTATGAGTACGTTAATTTACCACCAGAAGACGCAATTGCAACTTTTAGCAGTTAAATGGCAATAAAGAGAGCAGAAGCGAATGCTTCTTTGCATTTCACTGATATTCTTGAAAGATAGATTAAACATAAACTCTAGGTACCCATAGGTCTATTGTTTACATGTAAAAGTGTAATCGTCTGCATTAATCGATGCAGAATTGCACCACTAGGTGGAGGTCTTCGCTAGTCTTATCTAAGTCTAGTGCACCTGTAAGGGATTACCTTGTGCACCTGCGTATCCCAATCCTTTTGAACCCCTGGACAGCGAATGTGTTCCGGGTATCCATTTCCTATGTCCTGCGTATCCAAATTCCCTATCACCTGATTGGAGGGATTTCCAGAGCCATGTTCCGATTGGAACATGAGTTGACTCTTAATACTGATACCAATATATAAGGAGGTTTTCATTGCTTGACTTGAACTCTGAACTATATGTAAATATATGTTGTACCTATCTAACAAATAGGTACAGTTTCTCTCCAATGATGGAGACGCCTGGCCATTGCTGTGGTCAGAAGCTGTTACGTACGTTGTCGGTCCTATCGATTGATGCCGTCATACATACTGAACGTTACTGGGCGTGTGCTCCACTGCGTGGTGTGAATGGTGAAGCCGCCACATATATTGGAAATACCGTGCAGACCCACGATGACGACTGATATTGTGTGGTGATAGTAAGTCCCTGTCACGCTCCAATGCAAATTCCATCTGAACCAGATGAAGAAGAGCGTTAAGCGTGACTGAATCCTTAGTCTCTCCGCATTTAGCGGCGAGATTCCCGACACCGACATGTACTAGACAAATGCCCTCTGTGTCAGACGACGAAGAGCCTCGTACGTATCCAGCTCTTTTCCCATCTTGATTTTACAGTTTTAACACGACGTTATCTCCGAAGCAACATTAAAACAAACGTCCGCCGATAATGCGCGTGCACTCTGACGTTGTTGAAATGTTTCCCACGTCTGAGGTGATGCGGGGTGTGAATGCGTGTAGAAGTTCAAATGGGGAGACTTTTGTTGATGATTGTGATTTTGTGTTTAATCCTCAAACGTCGCATTCCAGATGTGGGACCCATTTGTTTTTGATCGTGTTAGCTTTGCGCAACCCCTGATTTATCGATTGTGTTGTTCTCTCTGTGAGCTCGTTGGCTCGCTGATGGTATGAAGGCATCATCTTAAGTGTGATGCTGGTTTCTTTGCAAAATTCGATTATTTAGGACGAGGTGAAGCCTGAGATAGCATCGGAGATAATTGTGTTTGGCATTTCAAACTACTTTCAGATGTTGTCGCAAAGTGTCATGATTGTGGTTGTTGTCCTCGTGTTTTTGACTGGAACGGCGATAATGAAATGGGTCATGAGGTCAACGATGACCAGTATTTGGGTAATGTGCCACGTATGCGCCAGCACGATCAATTGCGATGGTGTCGAACGGTTTTCTGGGGATGGGACGGGGGTCATCTGTCGCGGGGCCTTCTGTGTAAGCCAGTTGTGGTTTTGACATTGAGGGCACGCTTTTGCAATGTCCGTGGTTTGCTGAGACATCTGTGGCTACCAATGTTTTCCTTGTAATTGCGCCAACGTTTTGCGTGCCCTCGACGTGCGCTGCTCTGATAAAAAGTGCTGTCAGTGATTTCGGTACCACTATTTTTACTTCCATTTTCCCATTTTCCGTCTATCGTCTACATACAAGGCTGTCCCTTAGCTCATAATCGTTTGTATCGGTATGACCGAGTCTGCACCACTCGTTCGTTTTCTGCTCTCTGCAAAGCCTGTGGCCTCTGGCCGTAACGATCGCAAGAACCATGCCTTCGCTGTTTGCTTCCTCACCTAACGTGAGCCAAGACAGGGCATCAGGAATCGTGTTCTCTGTATCGTTTTTGTGTTTTACATCGAACAAAAATTCTTGTAAGTTGAGGACCCACCTCGCGTATTTTCGGTTTAACTCGTTTTACGACCCAATTATCTGTGTAAGTGGTGAACTGCGGTTGACCAGCCAAATAGAAATGGAATTTTTCCGTGACAGTCCAGAGCTAGGCACTCGAGTTCGTTGAAGTGCGCAGTCTCGTACGATTTCTAAATAGCCCGGCTTCCGAATGTGATTGTGACTAGTTTTCCTTCTTGTGTTTGTTGCAAGCGTGCACCGAGGTCATTGTTTGAGGCATTGACGCTGAGTGCCGTCACACAATTTGAGCAAAAATGGGCTAACTCAATGCATTGCGGCAGTTTGTTTTTGATAGTCTTGATTGCCATACGATGTTCGTCCTTGATGACAAACTGTGTGTCCTTACTTGAGAGGAGGGTCAGCGGCTTTGCTTTTGCAACAAAATTGCAAACTAAATGTTGGTAATAACTTGCGAACTCAAGGAATGCGCCACTTGCTTGACGTTTGTAAAGTTCGTAAACCTGCGAATGGCTTCGAGTCCGGACGGTAGCCGGACAGTACCCGAGGAATTGAATTTTGCGTATAAGGAGTTGGCGTTTTGACAAATGAATTTTTAATGCTCTGCTGATGATCTATAAAAGGAGATCAAAATTGTGAATTAGTGTGTCCAACGTTGTCGATGTAGGATTGTACGCCCTCTATCCCTCGGCAGATGCTGTTCATTACTTCCTGCATGACAAACGGGGAGTTTGCAAGCCCCGTAGGCATCCGCAGAAGCTCCTGTTGCCCAACTGGCATCCAAAATGCAATGACCGCTTGGTCCTGATCCTGGATCCTGCGCCACATCTATTGTGTTGAATGTTTAGTTAGCAATGCTTAGTTAGTTCCTCTAGTGTTTTGTTGATCGTTGGCATGTGGTAGACTTTAAGATCGAGTTTTTAGTTTAGTGGATGCAAATCAATTACCATGCGCGATGCGCCTCGGGTTGTCACGTTAGTCGGATTATTGGCAACGTACAATCGGAAATTGTTGTGAGAGTTTGAAGGTTTGCAAATTCCTAATTTCTGCCACTTTGCCACACTTTCTGACACGTGTCCTTGTCGTGAAAGCGAATATGCTTTTTTCTTATTGGTGCATCGTCCTTCAGCACAATGGAGCACTCGACATCGACACACAGTCCTAAGGGGGTGCTGTGCGTGAATGTCGTGTAATTGTGGATGCAAACCCGTCGCAGTTTGTTCCTCTGCTTTCTGGCCAGAGCGTTCTTGTATGCAGCAGTAAGTGTTAACAGACTTTGGTTATCGCATTCGGCCTTTAGCTTTTGAACTGTGTATCTACATATCATCGCTGCGTTGAGTGATGCAAGGATCGTCTGATCCGTCATTGTGTTCACAAAATTTGTTGCCATTTCTCGTGTTAAACTTTTAAGGGTTCTCGTAATTTGTGGCGTGGGTGTTGTAACGTGGTGTTACTCATGTAATTCGTGAATCGTTATGTGCGGTAATGATTGTTTGTTTTGCGTAGGTTTGTTCGTCGACTGCGCCATATGAGTCCTTCGTGGCCGATGTAGGTTAAGTTACAGGTAAGACTATTTTATTTCAGGATAAAGGGATCTGAGCGTCCTCGATGCATCATGCCAATGGCCACCGTGGTCAGTAGTTGAGTTTGAAGAGGCTGTACACACAGCCCCTATATGGAAAATACACTCAAGAAGCACTAACCCTTAGACAACTGATCAATAAAGCCATTTACTGATGATACGTTGCACAAAAACTCACAATATCATCGTGTTCTGAGGGCACAATTAATGATATACATGTTGATTATTACACTTCTCCTAATTGAGTTCCTTGCGCTGATGTCGTCCAGTCTGAGTTGTTAAGCAGACAATTCATGCCTCGTCTTGGATAGTCCTTTTATCAGCATGTCAGCGCTCCTCTCTTGTGCCGGGTAAAACTTACGTCCGTTTCGTCACTCCCCAATTGGTTGTTGTAATGCTACGTATCCAACTTCATTTGTGGACACGTCCACTGACTCACAGCTTTTTATTTTTTGGATTCTCAGCAAATCCACAGAATTCATATTTAGCGGCCTAATTTGCATCTGAGGATCCTAGCAAATATATCAAAGATTAGAAATGGACCAACTGAATTTTCGAATCCTCGAATCTTTGAATCCTCGAATCCTCGAATCTTTGAATCCTCGAATCCTCGAATCTTTGAATCCTCGAATCCTCGAATCTTTGAATTCTCGAATTCTCGAATCCCGCAAATCTTGAAAAGATATGAGATTCGAAAACTCAAATCTTTACGCTGTTTTTGTAATCAAATTTTTCAAATTCTAACCTAAAAAAAAAAACTGTTGCAACTTTGGAAAGATCAGTTTTAACTCCATTCACCCCAATAAAAGCATTCACTAACCAAAAAAAATAAAAATTAAAATGCAAAATCAAACTTTAGAATACAGTTTTCATTGAAAACTATATTTTTAAATTTGTTTTTTCAATAAAAACTGTATTCTTCAATTTGTTTTTTCATTAAACACAGATTTCAAATTTTGCTTGAATTAAAGACTTAATTTTAAATAGAAGTTATTTTCCCATTTTTTATTTATTATTATTTTTATAGAAAGAATTCGATAAATTCGAGATTCGGGAGATTCAAGGGGGATTTGAGAACGTTTTAGGATTCGGATTCGAATTTGGATTCGTCCCAACTCAACTCAAGATCTTTTTTGCCGCTTTCCATTATACTTTGCCTGAGTTCTTGCAAAATTGACTCAACACGCTAGCGGCAACTGTAATGTCTGGTTGGGTTGAGTATGACAAATTGATTAGTAAAATCTTAGAATGGCATTTTCATGCGCACATCTCATATAGTAAAAGTATGTTTTATGACATCTACGACGCAAATAAATTAAACACAAGACTCTAGCTTTAATGTGTTCTTGTACCTACTATTCAGGGCCTTCTCCAAGATGGGATCCAGGTGCTATTAGAATTGTGAGGACCCAACTCTGTAGCACGTTCATTAACAATTTATAAACAATTGACCAACCCTCTTCATTTTAGGGGCTCAGCATAGAAATCCCTGCAACCGTAGAATATGGGGCCCCAGTCCCCTCTCATGCACCTAAGATTTTGGAGCTTTGGGGCTTTGGTCGTGGGCCCCCATTTTCGCCCCTTCCACTTCTACCACAGAGTGTGGGCCCCCTCATTAATTTGCTATTATTAAACCATAAACCTAAGAGTTTGATGGCCGTGGGCTCCCAATTTGTTGTGCCCCCTCCCTCGTGCATTGTGGGGGTTGCGGGTATGGCCAGTACGCCACCGAGTTGAGAAAACTTGTCCTCGGTTTATTTTATTTTATTTCGTTTTTTTTCTGGGGCCCCAAAAGGGCCAAAATGGGTGCACCCCTTTTGAAGCCGGCCATATTTTCTATTTACAGTACTAGAGACTCTAGCAGTACTTTTTGTTGTCTGCTGTCTTTGGGGACAACTCAGCTGTAAATTTCTGGTTAATGTTCATCGGCGTTATTGTAGGTTTGGATTCTTGGAATCTTGCCATCTTAGTTTAGTGTGCAATGTGTATTTTGCATCGACAAAACACTCTGTGCTAACTACGAAGGTGGTAATGAAGCTCGACCTGTACACATGTTTTAGAAAAAGATTTCTTTGCAACGTCAAAAAATAATCTAGTTTTATTGGAGGGCCCAATATATTTTTCAGGAGGATAGCATTGGGGAGGGAAAGAAATCAAAGAAGCAGTGGCGAAGCAACGAGTCAATTGACCCGTGTGCACCTGAGTTGATGCGCACTTGGGTTGATAGGCCCTTTGGTAGAGCCGTAGCTAGGTTCTTCAGGATAGGGCGAGATACCGTATGTAGTTGCTATTTTCATTCTCTATAAACCCCCTAGGTTCGTGGGTCCGGGTCAACCGCACACACTATAATCCCGATTGCCACGCGACTGGAACGAAGCTAAATGCCAAACTTCTCCCATTTACCCCCAACTGTTAGAATAGTATTTTAATGTATGTTAATACCGTATTTAAGTATGTTTTATGTGTTTTTTAAATTTACTCGAAAATCAATTGTGTCACTGTGTTGGAAATAATCGGAGGAGTTGTAATGAGAAAAGCAATTGCTCATGCATGGTGACGGCGAATGCGACTGAATTGAAGAGAGAGATTTAGTGGCGTATGGCGGATGCGTAAACAAATCGAGGGATTCCCTCAGCTTTTATTACTAATTATTAATTATTTAAAATTTAAAAATAAACGGTAATAAATGGCCACTGTAAATCTGTAATTCAAACTATTAAAATTGGCCTTTACATTTCAATATACAATTAAAGGACGAGTGCCAGGATTGTTTTTGTGTTAAAGTTAAATGAGCGTATTATGAAAATGTTGGTTTGGCAACAGTTTTAAGAAGGTGTATGGAAATTTGCTTTAAAATAACCAATAAGTTGTAAACATTTATAAAGTGGTCAGAAAATGTAAATGAAGCTTTTTATTACAAAAGTAATGATTTTGATTATAAATTGGAAATAATTTCAGAAAGAATATAACACAATTTAATCTGACAGCCAATATTGAATTTAATAACACGGAAAATAAAAGAAACTTTACGTTGAAATTTTTAGGAGGTTAGTAATTGTAAGTTCAACGTGTAATGCGCGAGTGAATAAAGCCCATTTTTTGTCTAAATGCATGTAGCAATCACCTGGAGAATCGGACCTATTTATATACTTGAAACTAAACCGAGTGTTTATTCGCTGCAATGGCAATGTTTTATGCTGAACAACGAAACAGTCGGTAACTAACTTATTCCATTACGTTTATCTAAACTTAAAGTGCTGTCTGAAATATTTTGATGGTATCGGGTAAACCCAGCCAGACCGCTCCCTCTTCTCACAATTTTTTAATCCAGATTCCAGGTAAGGTTGAATTCCAACTTTTATGTGCAATATAGCGTGCAGTTAATGTTTTTTTGTCTTCTGCAAATGGACTATGGAAATGATTCAACTAAATAAAAACAGAATAATCGAAATTGTTCCGTTTCTATTTATCAAGGAAATGCAAATAAAAGAAATAACTCGGTGTTTACAAGTAGATCACTGCTAGGATAATTTTATTTATTTATTTGTTTATTAATTTATTTAAATACTTTTTTTATATTTCTTTAAAAGTTATAATTTGCTGCGCTGAAGAAAAAAAACATGCTAACAGATGTTAAATATTGAAATTTGGCTTTAATAGCATTAAAACTAGATTTAATTCTAACTATACACGTGCAAGCAAATTGGCATATGTATATTACTTGCCGCTTATTCTTTATATAGTGCATAAGTAGGTAGAGTTACGGCTGCAGATTATTTCACTATGAAAACAAAAGACATTTGTAACCATTTTACTAGAAATGATTACCCCGGCAGCATTCCGTAATCCATAGTTCAAATGACTCTTTGTCTTGACAGATGTTTGTAATAAATCTCTACAATTCGCAAGCACAGTGTACATTGTTGGAAGAAAAAATAATTAAAACTACGAAAATTTAATTTTAATTCAACTACTTTTGTTGCGCGGTCCATTTTATACTCGATGATTGATTGACTTTTGTTTTTGGATTAGAAAATTTCCTACTGTATAGTCGCAAGAACACTACCGAGCAGTCAATCGTTGATGATGTGAAGACTCGACTGCCCACGTACGTCCCGAAAGCTACGGGCACGTTGGCACCGATAGCTCGCTGCAACAAACACTAAGCTCGAACATTGGAATATTAAAAAAAAGAAAAGAAAAGTGTTACTTATGACGGAATTTTGTAAAGCGATGGACTTGGATTAAAGTTTGAATGTTTTAAAGCGTTTTTCATTCTCAGAGGTTATTTTGACCGTAAGTAGACTTGTCAGTAAGGATTAACTCTTTAAACACGCCATTTCACACATTGCTTCACACCACGTCTTAAATGTGGGAAGAAAAAAAAGAAACGCCGTAACCTTGAGACACGCAGCATTTCTAATCAAGTCGATTTAAACCAAAAAAAAAATAATAAATAAATAAATAAAAAATGAAAATTATATTACTACTTTTCAGACTTTGACTTTGAAATTTTATTTTCCATTTTTATTGAATCCGTCCTGAAATATTGTATTACATACACATGGCTACTAAAAAAAACGCAACTTTCAAAAAAAAAATTATCTAACAAATGGGCATGAATTGGATTCGAAGAAGATTAATTAAAAGCGTAAATTACAAAAAAAATAAAAAAATAAAAAAATAAAATAAAATGCAATTTGAAGTGATAGGGAAATTGTAAAACATATATTCGATAAAAACACTTTTAAAACATTAAATTGTAGTTTGTAATAATGTCAACTCATTTTTTTGTTTTAGTTCTGCCAACATCATTATTTATCTTTCTTTCCGTACTTACAATTAAAAAAATAACCCAAACAGACAGTCCAAATTTAGAGTAGAAGGTGAGATCATCCATTTACTTCATCCACTGAAAATTGCCATTAGCCACTCCTGGATCATCTAAGGTCTGACCGACTCTAGAATAAAGATTTACCAAAAAATACTTCTTTTTTTTTTACATTGTTATAAGATCTAGTTAATAAGTTTAAACGTACGAAAGTATTTAATGATTAATAGTAATAAATAAGTAACTAAATAAATAAATAAATGTAACTAGCGAATAAAAGCTGAGGAGTCGTTCAAATTGTAGACGTTGGTGCGTAGCACGAACGCGCTGCTGCACTCTCCATAACAACAAAAATGGCTGCTCGCACGCTGAACACGTTGTCGTCTCGTAGTTTGTGGAGTCCGGTCCTGGTTTTGCTGATTAGCAACATTGTCGCGCTTAACTCGGCAACTCGTATGGACCCGTACGAAACGTATCCGCAACTATACAAGCAGGCAACGGAGGCGTATTTGGAAGATGACTGGCCCGGTTGCATCAACTACATGCTATCGGCCCTGGATGATTACAGCTTCTACACATCAGCCATAATACACTGCCGAACTCGTTGCAGGGATGACAATGACAGTCCCGCATTACCAACCGCCACAAAGATCGAGCAAATTGAGTTTTATGCTGAAACCGTACGTCATACTTTATGCCTGTTAAAGTGTAGGCGAAATCGACTAGGCCTACGCCCAAACGCACCAGTCGACCCCAAAATTGATCAAGATTTTGAAAACAAAATTCCATACGAGTTTTTGCAGTTGTGTTATTTTAAGGTAAGGATTAGTGACATTTTTATTTTTATTTGTGTTTTTTTTCGACGGTTTACAATTGTGGAAATGAAACGGAAAGTTGCTCGCATTGAATCGAAGGTAATGTTAAAGTTGAGTATGAAATGCAGAAAATTCATAAATAAATTCGTAATTGCTTTAGAATGAAAGGAAAATGAAAGTTGAAGACCTATTTTAAACCTGGAGATTTTTATTATTTTAACAGCTGGATAAGCAATTCGCTGTTGGAAGTTTTACAACCGGATGTTAACTTGACAGTTTCAGTTTGAAAAAAAAATTTTTACCAGCATTTTAAAGGCGATTTAAACCAAAACAAAAAAAAAAAAAAAAAAAAATCTCTTTTGTCTTTATTCAATTAGAAATGAGATCATTTCTATTCGAAGCAGGTCATAAATTTACATCATTTCTGACAGAAAAAATATGTTTGGCCGAGAGAGAAAGATTAGTTGATTCAATTAAGCAAATAAAGTGCAATTTATAGTCGTAGAAAAGAAAAGAAAATGTGCTCCTGCTCCGCGTTAAATACCCACGTAGTTTTCGGGCTAAGAAGCGAAAAGAGTCGGGATTAAGACCAAAGTTTTGTTCGTGTATTGTTTTGTCTTCCAGGTTTGGGCCGTTTCCTGTTTGCCCGAATTTAATTGTCGAATGGAAATTTCTGGTTTATCCGGACAGCTTATTAGTAAATTTGGCAGAATTTAAATAATTAAATAATTGAATTTAAGCCTTTTGCTTCGGAGTGGCGAATTGCTGGTTAATTAGATGAGTTGATTATGCACTTTTAATTGACATCGAGTCTGGTTTGGAAATTATTCCTAATATGATTCGTGCAAACGGGAGAAATAGTGCCGTTCCGCCTTGTTTCACATTCATTAGAATTAATTTGCAATTACAATTTTATGGTGTTGTCGTGGGAATGTTCCTGTTTACAAGCATTAGTACATTTTGAAATTTTGAAATTTTGTAATTTTGCTCCTTTTTTCTGTTTGGATGGGGGAGGGTGGAGTGGTCCATTTCCAGTAGATGGGGGAGTATAAAGATGGTATGTCGAGATTGCGGTTATCACTTTTGCACTTGGTCCACCAGAAGTTGCAATGTTTTTTAGAAATTTCAAATCGTAAAACAGTGTGCAAAAAAAATGGGCTTTGTTTGTTAAAAAATATAAATACTGTTTCAACTTCAACTGTAAGAACGTGATAAGAAGAAGAAAAAAAAAAAAAAAAAAAAAAAAAAAGATGCGATGCGACAGATGCTCAATGGTGATGTGATTTGGGAAGAACGTTGGGAGAGCAAAACAAACCAACAATGAAGGCCTAATTGATAAAAAGAAAGCCTGAAATTGGCCATTTAGCAGTGCCATTCGAAATTCGATGGTTGTCGCTCGGAGAACATCAACTTAGCACTTATAAAGTTGTTGCCCACTATGAAAGGAAAGGAAAGGAAAGGAAAGGACAGTCCGAAAGGCAGCCGCACCCAATAACTGCTGACAACCACTGAAATTCTCAAAAAGTTGTCAACAATAATGCATCTCAAGCAAGCAGCAATTGAAACATTATTGACAATTCGGAATATAATAATGTACAACATTGTACTGCGTTCCAACATTCTTGAAAATAAAAACTGAAAACTATTTTTTTTTTTTTTTTTTTTTTTTTTTTTGGAATGATTCTAAGAATTGTTATTTTGTCGAGAAAAGGAAAGACTAACGGAAATTTGTTTTTCTTTTCGACGTCTAAACATTTTGTTTTGCACGAAATTGTTCGGAGTGGTTTGAATGTTCGGTTCACTTCTAGTCAAGGTAACACGAGATGATATTGATTTCTAGATTAGACCTAAGTCTCAACATCATCTCAGGTTGCCTCGGTCTTCAATTTCTCGCAACATTTTTTATTAAACGAATAAAAATGGCCAGAATTTAATCCACGAGCGAGCGAGTGCAGTTTTGAACCAAATGCAACATTTAGTTCAATTCTTGCGGCATTTACGAGTCGGTTAGATTTGAATTGAACTCGGTCGAAAGGGCCATTTTGGTTTTGATGTATGGTCAAAGGACAGCTCGATTTATGGAGGGTGTGAGCTAATTGCTCATTATGGATAGACAGATGGATGCGAGGATAACGCAGATAACGCACGATACAGATTCTTGAAAGAATAAAGGGGAAAAAAAATTGAAAAATGTTTATGTTCGTTGCTTATGACGTATAACAAACTTCGTTTTTTGAGTTTTATAAGGAGGCGCACAAAGTTAGTATTTTATTTTATTTTGCCACAAAAAACGGAATTGGATTCGCGTTCAACTTGTGTCACTTTGATCCGACCACTTTTGACACGTGCCAACTTGTTATCACCGTTTAACCGATGCCGATACTTTCCGATACATTCGGTTGAAACGAGAGGTTTCTTTCTGATTTTAACGTGTTGCGTGAACCAGTGGAAGTAGACGAGGGTTTTAAGTGCAGTCTAATCTCTAATGTGTATTTTCCATTACTTCGTATATTTCGTAACAATAACTATTCAATTAGCTTTAATTGCATCGTGTACGAGCGACTGGACAACGTCAATCATGTATTTGACAATTAAACCAGTCAACTTTCTAAATTCAATCGGAGAGACGCGTCCGGGTCTGGCTGTTTTTTTGTTGTTTTCTAACGGCAAAATGGAAGACAGTCCTAATTCTACCGTACGTGATGATTTATGGCTCATCTTGGACTTTGGATAAGCGAAGAAATATTAAATGGCGCAGACGACAGTGAGAGAGTGGATTTCTGGCTGGTTTTCAACTGGAAAATTAAAAGTTTAGTTGAAATGTTTATTTTTCTTTCTTTTTTTCGTTTTGAATCCGAATACTGTTCGACACGGAGTTCGATATAGTCCCCGTTGTAGCCTGGTTCGAATTGTGTTAATCAGTCGAGTTTGCCTCGTCCGCCAAGATGAGTGGCAAAACACAGCAACACGCCCAACCATTGCATCAGGCCGTGCCGATCTGATAGAACATTGGTCAAACACTCAAAACGAATGATGCCGATGTCGAAATGGCTATTTTGCTCGAAACAAGTCGGTGGATCGTGCCGGTGGGCCCAAACGGCGAAATGAATTATTACAAATATTACGCTTTAGTCGCGGTGGTTTCTGTCTCAATGTCTCCTGAATCAACCCGTAGCATCGGAGCAACCCGTTGAATGCCATCAGAAAAGGTATTCCGACATTCTCACTTTTCATCACTCGTCGTTTTTTTGTTTCGCGCGAAGACCTACGTGAAGGAGTAGGAGACGAATTTCTCGGCATAAGGAATAGAATGTCGTGTTTCGTCTCGCACAAATGCGGCCGATCATAGTTTTCAGTTGGCCGCATTTGAATCGCACCGATCAACTTTGCCTCTGCCTCTGCCTCTGCTTCTGCCTCTGCCTCTGCCTCTGCTTCTGCCTCTGCCTCGTTCTCGTCTTTGTCCCGCGACGCAGTCCGCACTACACTATTCACACTATGGAGCGTGGACAGGGTGCAACTCTCGGCTGAGCGGGCATTTTTCTGCTGTGTTTCATAGTCAACCACGATACCAACGATCCTCTCGTACCTTTTGCGTGTGCTCTCAGGCATCTCCGCTCTCTTCATTTTCCTCGTGTCCTGACACGAGGCTTGACCCGCAGTCTGCGACGAGCTGTTTGCAGCGGTGATGCGTTACAGCTGCGTGGCCTAGTCCAAATAGAATCGCAGCTGGGTCGTCAAGTTGCGTCCGCTGCCATGGCTGTTTGTTTGTTCCTCATAAGGACTTTGGGGTGATCAATAAACTACCGGATGATTATTATACGGATCATTGCCTAGAAGAATGCAGTGGTTAAAGAGGAAGTCTAAAATTAATATTTTTTATATGACCGCACGAAGTTCGTGAATGTGGGTTGCTGCTTTAAATTGATTGAATGGAACGCAACCGATGCACTTGCCATACGTTACGGATGTCAATGTCAAGGTACGCAAGTATAGACGGACAAGGTTTTCTCCCGTACTAAACTTTTCATAAATCCAGTAGCTCCGTCTCGCTGACAGACACAGCCATTAGGAGGAAAGTAAAAATTTACTGCGTAGCGATGAGATTTTCATCTGAAATATTGATGTTCACACTAGGCAACTATATTTTGTTTTAACGCTTCGCGAGCTACCAAGTTCTTTTGCAGTCGTACTACTGTACAACCCCCGGACAAAAGTCCTGCAACGAAGCAATTTTTTTACCTACTTCCAGCTTTGATGGCATTTAGCATCAAAACCATCGTAGCTAGAGCAATGAAACTTTAAAAATTAAAAAGCCTCATCTTTTTAGAGTAGAATCATTATTTAACATCAGCTGGAAAATTTTTTATTCCATATGAAATAAACAAGAATGAAAACGACACCAGGGACAAAAGTTCTGCAATGCAACAAAACTGGGACAAACATTCTACGTTCATTTTACAGCTGTTACGTTTGTTCTATGGTCGTTTTAGTCTGAAGACTAACGTAGACTGAATGAAAAAACTGAAAAATATCTAATACATTGTGTACCTAGTTTATATTTGCATTCGATGGAAATTTTTGGAGATTTGTTATAATTTTTTTTGCCGATTTTTGTAGAAAATGCTTCCTTTTTTTTAACATTTTTGTAAAATTTTATTGTATTTTATCACTTTTGGCTAAGGTTTTAGTGCCTTTACGAGCAATTTCGATTAGGTTATCTGGGGTTTTGACTTTCTTTTTCGAGGAGCTCAGTTCGGGAGCTTTGTTTTTGCAGTTTTTGGGGCCTTGCGGAAGCGAGGCCTCCGTAAGTGCGAGGCCCTAGGCGTGTGCCTAGCTAGCCTATGTCTAAAACCGCCACCGAGTTTAATTTATTTTGCAAAAAATGTATACTGAATAAAGACGTTTTCAGAACGTTCAGTTTACCGGTCGATTGTGTAGTACAGTGCTACTCAAATTGGGGTCCGCGGACCAGTGCTGGTCCGCGAGCGAGTTTGGTTCATTAGCATCAGGTTATTTTAAAAATAAATAATTACTTAGGCAAAACCCTAGCATAACAGCACTGTTGTGTTCATCTGATTTAGACCTGATACATTATATTTGATTAATTTTCACACGTTTTTGCCGTTTTAACTTGTTTTAGACAGTTTTGTTACATTTTCATTAATATTTTTTTAGTTTCTACTCGTTTTAAACAGTTTTTGCACGTTTTTGCCATCTTGAATCGGTTAAAACAGTTAGATAATGAGAAAGTGTTGATGAAAATGTATCAAAACTGTCTAAAATGGCAAAACCCATTCAATTAGTAAGCCGACAAATGAAAAAATTAATTAAAAAAATAAACAGGCCCACTTTTCGTAATAAAATTTTTTTTACTTAAATGTTAGTTTAGTTGTAGTTCCATAAAAATTTCACTGAATACGTAACTGGTCCGCAACGCATTGGGACAAAAAAATACCGGTCCGTGACAAGACATACTTTGAGAAGCACTGGTGTAGTAAATAGATGAAGCTTTTATGTTTTGTTTGTTAGCAGTTTTTATTGCACACTGTCTCGTTGCTAGAATCCACAAAAGTGGAGCAATGAATTATGAAATCACTTGTTGCAGGACTTTTGTCCGGGGATTGTATAGGAAAAGCAAGAGCAGACAAGAGAGAAATGAATGGTAATGTAGGACTCACGGATGAGCTGTGTTGCCACGTAGCCATGGTAACAAGTAAACAGCAGAAGTCTAGCTAGAAAAACAAACCAGGTGTTTCCCTACTAGGAAATGTGGACGAAAAAGAAGTTGAAAACCAGATAGATTGCACTAGGAGGAAAAAAATCTCACTTGACTTGTCAGCAGCCAGGACCACAATAAACCATCGGGGGCTTGCACATCGAAATTTGTGGGGCGCACGTTGTGTGCATAATGCCAGATCGTAGGTTCGGAATTTTGTTCTTTTTTGCCTAAGTATATCATTGTGTTTTAGGTTTCACAATGATCCTCGGATCAAAAGGTCTTCAGTGACAATTGTTTAAATTTTTATATTTATTTGAGAAAAGGACCGCAATAAAATACAGTGCTCGCACTGCCTAAACTGTTCGAGCCATTATTAAACGTTTTGAAAACGTTACCCAAAACGTTTTCGGCTATTGCTGGCTTTCCTCAGTGGGTAATGAGGACATTTTACTAAAAGTCACTTATTTATAATACAATATGGTGGGAACCAATCCCCTCATAGTTGGTTCCCACCAGACTGAATTATAAATAAGTGACTTTTAATAAAATGTCCTTATTACCCACTGAGGAAGGCCAGCAAACAGCAATGGCTGAAAACATCTTGGGTTTTGAACGAAACATTTTGCGTATTCTTTAAAATGTTAAAAAAGTTTAATTTAAATAACAGTAGTTACGCTATAAAGGAAGTACAAAAACTACTGATTTGGCGATTACATCGTTTATACGTTCAACTTATAACTTATAAATTTACAAGTGATAAGTTTATCTATTTGGTGAAATCCTTTTTAATGAAGGAACATACAAAATAGAAGTAACATCTAACATTTAAATTTTTTTTAGTCTATTCAAGTCATATAAGTAGAACTGTAAGTTTTTCTGAAAGTTATTTTAATCCCTCATCACTTTAACTCCTTTTCTTGACCCCAGGCATTTGTGCGCATGTGCTTAGCTTTGCGTAAATGTGTCTTGGGCATACTTATAGAACAACCCATGCTCGTTCAGACGTTCACACTTGAACAACTTATCTACATAAGTACCCAAGTTTTAGAAACTCTTGCGCTCACACTTGTTCTCGTTTTCTACAACTCAGAACAAAATGGCGACTCTTCTGTAACTTCAAGTTGTAGAAAAGACTTCTAAACTCTGCATCACGTGACAAATTTTACACTTGCGCCACCGGTGGATGACTCGAAGAAAAATGGATGCCAGATTCCATGTGTCCACAAATCCATTTAGTTCGCTATCAAAAAGCTTCGATTAATTTCGAAACTAGGCTTGTTTTGTACATTCTTTAATTGTCTACAACTTTGAACATTTTGTTTTATAATTTAAAGCTGAAAAAATACGTTTTCTAAGGTTTTCGGCACCATCACGAAAAATACCAATAGTAAAAAACATTTCTAATTTCTACAAGTCCATAAGTGCGAACGGGCTAAAACAAACTTGTAGAAATCAGACTTTCTAAACGTCCAAACTTCTACATAAGTAGTTCAAGTGCAGAAATTACTTATAACTTACATCTATAAGTTTTTAGTGGTTGCCTAATCTATTGCCTAAACGTTAGCTAGAAACGAATCTACTAATTCTTAGTGGTTGACGTAAAAGTGGTCATTTTGATACCAGTATAAGTATAAAATTCTACATGTTAAATTTGGCATTTAGAATGGTTTAAAAAATATATACCAGTTGAAATGACTATAGTGGCGTTCAAATTGGTTAAGCAAAAACTTAAAGTTTGCTTAAATGAATAAAATTAAGTGTAATAAGTGAA
>JAQFXT010001472.1:0-17368 GCA_034683725.1 Strigamia crassipes | reverse complement strand
TTCTCAAATTTCCTCAATTTTTCTCAAATTTCCTCAATTTTTCTCAAATTTCCTCAATTTTTCTCAAATTTCCTCAATTTTTCTCAAATTTCCTCAACTTTTCTGCCCACATTTTCCTAATTTTTCTACTTAAATTTCCTACTCAAATTTCCTAATTTTTCTACTCAAATTTCCTACTCAAATTTCCTAATTTTTCTACTCAAATTCCCTACTCAAATTTCCTACGCAATTCTTCTACTCAAATTTCCTACGCAATTCTTCTACTCAATTTTTCATTCAATTATTCAACTCACATTTTCTACTCAAATTCCCTACTCAAATTTCCTACTCAAATTTCCCACGCAATTTTTTTACTCAATTTTTCATTCAATTATTCAACTCACAATCTCGCAAATTTCCTACTCAAATTTTCCTTCCCAAATTTTCTACTCAAATTTTCCTTCCCAAATTTTCTACTCAAATTTTCTACCCAAATTTTCTACTTAGATTTTCTACATTTTCCACTCAAATTATCTCAATTTTCTACGCAAATTTTCTCAATTTTTCTCCTTACATTTTCTACATTTTCCACTCAAATTATCTCAATTTTCTACGCAAATTTTCTCAATTTTTCTACTTAGATTTTCTACATTTTCCACTCAAATTATCTCAATTTTCTACGCAAATATTCTGCATTTTTCTACACAAATTTTCTACATTTTACTACACAAATTGTCTACATTTTTCTACACAAATTTTCTACATTTTTCTACTCAAATCATCCCTATTTCTCTACTCAAATTTTCTACATTTCCCTACTTAATTTTTCTCAATTTTTTAAGTCAAATTGTCGCAATATTTCTACTCAAATAATCTCAACTTTCCTACTAAAATTTCTTTGAAAAATAAGTATTAAAAAATAGTGTACTTACTCCTACCTTTATGTCTTTAGAATAAGGATCCACCACCTGTACGGTTTCATCTTCGTGAGTCCGCCAACGGTTTTTTTCCACATGGACATTAGTATGCATTGTTGTTGTCAATTTACACAAAAATTTTACCCGAATTTTTTTCTTTTTTCTTTTTCGTTTTGGACAAAATTCGAATTTTTTTTTCTAAATTAATTTCCAAAAGATTTTTTTTTTCCTTTTTGCTTCACTTTCCCAATCGGATCACTAAAACTACCACGAATAGTCTACATTTTGACATTTGCAACGCTGCACAACCCGCCCTGAGGCACCCGCCCGGACCCACGAGTATCCCGCACGTGCTACACCCTTTTGAGACGCTGCACTGTTCCCACAATGCAATCGGAGCGCAGTAATGAGATCGCGTTGTTTCCGTACAACGAAATGGAAAAATTATTACGTCAACATTTTCTCCACCCCACCCCCCCCCCCCCCCCAACACAAAAAAAAAACACACGAGACGAGTTTTTAAGCCAAAACTCAGAACATCCTTAATTCCCACTTTCCAAACCTCAGGTGAGATGCGCCGCGCGCTCCGATTTGCTGCCTGATTTGCCACCCGGTCACGGCGCCATCGCACACCCTCAGGCTAAAGGGGGCCCTGACTGCTGACGCGTTCGGACAAAAGCGCTCTCCCGCACCGAAAACGCCTCGCTAATTGGACCTTGTTATAATGAAGTGTCGAAAGCAAAAATAAAAAAAAATAAAAATAAAAAAAAATAAAAATAAAAAACAAGTTGAAATTGGAGACGAAAAGGATGTCGGGAATGAAGAGCGTAATGAGGAACGCGCGAGGTGTTATTTGCGCGTTGCTGGAGGAATTTCGAGGTGCTCTTAATGAATTGGATTCTGATTTGTGACAAGAGGACGAGCTCATTCGCCGTTATCCCCCCCTACAAGTGCGAGGGGGTTGAGATTGGGGGGGTGTGTGGGGGGGGTTGTTGAGTATATCGACCTCTTCTGGCACTGCGAACGCGGCATTGCTTTGGCGTTTGCCGATCGCCATGGCAACGATCAAGGTGTTTTCGATCAAAAGGAGACGCCGGAGCCCCCTCAGGTAAGAATGGCGGACGCTTACTAATTAAAAGAGCGCGCGCATGGCGTTCGTTAATTAAAACGATGTTGCGGGGATCAATCGTTGCCATGGGGATGGAATTTGGCGTTTTGTCACCTGATGGAGTCGGGTTGGTGGCACCTTTGGCCCGCAGCGAGACGGTTCGAGAGGGGGATTGGTTCGAGGGTGAATATTGGTGGTCGTGGTTCGCATGATTTGCATTTAAATGGGGTGAGGGGTGAGGGGTGAGGAGTGAGGGGAGGTTGAAGGGACCCCCTCGTTGTGGCTTGTTCGTCCAACTCGAAAGATGAGGTGAGGGGTCACGAGACCAATTCGCACCTGCATTTCTTTGACGGCTCCCCTTGGTGGTGATGAAAGGAGATGGAGGTTGGTTTGAATGAGGTGGGAATTTGGCGTTTTGAGTGAATTAGCGATTTAATTGAGGGATTTGGGTGATGTTTTTAGTTGAGTTGGTGTGGGGTAATTGGGGCGTGGGTTTTAGATGGGTTTTTGAGTGATTTTGGGGGATTTTTTTGGTATTTTGTGAAAGTTTTTGGTATTTTGTAAAAGTTTTTGGTATTTTGTGAAAATTTTGGTATTTTGTGAAAATTTTTGGTATTTTGTGAAAATTTTTGGTATTTTGTGAAAGTTTTTGGTATTTTGTAAAAATTTTTGGTATTTTGTGAAAGTTTTTTGTTTTTGGTGGAATTTTTTGGTATTTTGTGGAATTTTTTTGGTATTTTGTGGAACTTTTTTGGTATTTTGTGAAACGTTTTTGGTATTTTGTGGAACTTTTTTGATATTTGGTGGAACTTTTTTGGTATTTTGTGGAACTTTTTTGATATTTGGTAGATCTTTTTTGGTATTTTGTGGAACTTTTTTGGTATTTTGTGGAACTTTTTTAGTATTTTGTGGAATTTTTTTGGTATTTTGTGGAACTTTTTTGGTATTTAGTAGAAATTTTCAGAATTTTGTTTTTTGTTTTTTGTTTTATGTGGAATTTTATGGTATTTTGTGGAATTTTTTGGTAGTTTGTGAAGTTTTTTGGTGTGATTTTGTGGAGTTTTTTGGTGTAATTTTGTGGAGTTTTTTGGATTTTTTTGTTTGTTTTACTTTTTTTTGTTTCTTGTTCTTTTAATTAAGTTCTTTTTTTTTTTTTTTTGCGTTTAGTTTTTTTGTTTTCTGTTGTAGATTTTTTACTTTCAGTTTTTTTTTTTGCTTGTTTTTGATTTTTTTTTTAGATTTTGCAACTTTTTATTTATTTATTTATTTATTTGTTTGTTTTGCTAAACTTTTGCAATAAAAACAAATGCTTTTTATATAATTAGCACAACAGATTTAATTAATAGAAGATAAAATTGAATATTACATAAAACGACACTTGAAACGTGCTGATGAAATAATTCATTCTGATAGCATCTAACTTCCGTTTTGAGTGCTTCATTTAAAAAAAAAATTAGTTTAAAAAAAAAGATTCTGATTAGAATGCATAAAGCATCATCAAGGAAGTTATGCTTTTCGAGCATGCGCAGAAGATAAACCAACAAAAAAACCTCTCTAACATCATAAAAAATATGTATAAACCACAAAAAAATTATTAAAACAAAACAAAAAAGCATCAAAAACATCAAAAACATCAAAAAACATCAAAAAAATTATTAAAACAAAACAAAAAACATCAAAAAACATCAAAAAACATCAAAAATCATCAAAAAATACAAAAGAAATTATTAAAACAAAACAAAAAACTTTAAAAAAAACATCAAAAAACATGAAAAAGCATCAAAAAACATCAAAAACCATCAAAAAAAATTATTAAAACAAAACAAAAACATCAAAAACATCAAAAACCATCAAAAAAAATTATTAAAACAAAACAAAAACATCAAAAACATCAAAAAACATCAAAAATCATCAAAAAACACAAAAGAAATTATTAAAACAAAACAAAAAATATCAAAAAACATCAAAAAACACAAAAGAAATTATTAAAACAAAACAAAAAACTTAAAAAAAACATCAAAAAACATTTTTAAAAAAACATCAAGAAATATCAAAAAACATCAAGAAATATCAAAAAACATCAAAAAATATCAAAAAACATCATAAATCATCAAAAAACAAAAAAATGTATTAAAACAAAACAAAAAACATCAAAAAACACACACAAAAACATAAAAGAAATTACTAAAAGAAACTAAAAACGTCAAAAAAAATCATAAAACATCAAAAACCGTCAAAAACAACGTATAATTCTTTTCTTTTTCTCGAATTTGCACCGCGCCATCTTTAAAATGATGAATAGCGCCAACACGAGTTAATGCATATTGTTTCCTGCTGCGTACAATTCCCTCCAACACCAACCTAACACACCCTCGCATTTTTTTTTTCAAAACCCCCCATTCTCTTCTCTCTAAATTAATTGGCAAATAAATCCTAGTACGATGCCGACAATTGATAACAACAAAAATTCCCATCTTCATTCACTACACATCCAATTACATCACCTAAAAATCAACATAAATCCAAATTTTTTTTTTCTCTCTTCATATCTCTTTTAAATTTAATCCAAAACTTTTTTTTTTTTCATTCAATTCCAAGTGCAAAAATTCCCATCAAAACGCCCCCATTTGATTGAAAGGGACAGGAGGTGTCAAAAAGTAGGGGGCGGCGAACAAATGGGGGGAAGGTCACAAAGGACAAATAAAAAAAATTTGAAATAATAAAAAAAATAAAATTTCTCGAGTGGTCAACTGCTTTAAACGCCCACGCTCGACCGACGTGACTTGAAAATTCAATTTTATTTATAAAAATCTGAAGAAAAATAAATCTGGAAAAATAAAACTTTTTCTCGTTGTCATAGAAACGGCTTCATTGTGTACATCTTAAGCCTGATTGGCGTTGGATGTCCACGCCATCTGGTTGCGAGCTAATCTCATCCACTTCTCCCCCTTGAGCGTCTCTTCTTTCCATTTTCTCACCACTGGTGCACTGTCCAATGAATAGGCCTAAACACCCTGTCCTCCCGACCCCCTCCCCCTCGAACTCAACTCATCAGGGTGAGAACTTGTCAGCTTAGCTCGTACTAAGTGAAAAGACTCCATGAAGACCTCTTTTGACTGTTCCCTAACCCATCTCCTCTATCCACCACCCATAACCAGCCCTCACTTTCACTCGCGGACCCCCTCAGTTCCCTCCCCCACCCACTAAATGTCATAATTGTCATGTCTTGTTGGAAATAGAGTGTCCACTCGTGTCATCACCTCCTGTCCACTCTTTTTTCATTTTTTTTTTTCTACGTTGGACATCCGAGACAGACGGAAGTGGTTGCAACTCGACCGGAAATGGACATCAAATGAGACACCGACAAGAGGAAATGTGGATAAGGTTCCAAAACAACAAAAAATGTGACTATTTGTGCACTTTTTAGTCATTTTATGCAATTGGGAGCTTTTTTTGCACTTTTAAACTATTTTTGTGTATTTTAGCCATTTTTGCATTTAATCATTTTAGTGCATTTTTGTACATTTTTTAGCTTTTTTGTGTATTTTTAGTCATTTTGTGCATTTCTAGCCACTTTTGTGCATTTTTCAGCATTTTTTAGCATTTTATAAGCCATTTTTATGCATTTTTAGCCATCTTTGTGCATTTTTAAGCCATTTTCGTGCATTTTTTAAGCCATTTTTGTGCATTTTTAGCCATTTTTCTGCATTTTTAAATTATTTTTGTAAATTCTTTAGCTATTTTTGTGTATTTTTTTAGACATTTTTGTGCATTTTTAAACTATTTTTATGCACTTTTTAGCCATTTTTGTGCATTTTTTAAACCTTTTTTGTGCACGTTTTAGCTATTTTTGTTCATTTTTAAACTATTTTTATAAATTTTTTAGCAATTTTTGTGCATTTTTAGCCATTTTTGTGCATTTTCGTGCATTTTTGGGCATTTTAAAGCCATTTTTGTGCATTTTTTAAGCCATTTTTGTGCATTTTTAGCCATTTTTATGCGTTTATAACCATTTTTGTGCATATTTTAAGCCATTTTTTGTGCATTTTTAGCCATTTTTATGCGTTTAAAGCCATTTTTCTGCATTTTTAAAACCATTTTTTGTGCATTTGTTACCCATTTTTGATATCCAAAGTCGCAATAATTTAACGCAACAATTTAATTGACATTTCATCTGTTGTGCAGAAAAGAAACCTCAAGAGAACAGCATCAAAACACCAACAACTCGCCAACAACTCCTCGTACAACATTTTTTACAACTTGTTGTTTATTTACACTCACTTCTCTTCTCTTATTGCCAAACCCCCCCATTGATTTACCGACAAACTATACACCAGCAGCAATACCAACACCACTTTGCCCGTATAAATCAATACTTTCTCCTCCTAGATAACCAACAAATCTCCCCTAACACACACCCGTGTACACCACCCACCATTCTAACCACCTTTTTCCTCCGTCCATCCATTCATCACATCAGCTCCCACACAATAAAAAAATATGAACAAAAAATAAATAAAAATGAAAATCACCTCACCTGACGGTGATGATGGTGACCAATATCGATTTTATCATTACAATCACCCAAAGGTGGTCAGTTGGGATCGATTGCGGCCATACACCGATAGAATTCTATAGAGGGCGCTTTTCCTTTGAACCAGTTCTTGGCCTACACCCAAGAGACATTTTTCCTCTTCTTCTTCTTCTACCTGGACGAGCGAACACGCGCGTTGATTGCATTCCCCCCTCATCCAATCGATAACATTATCCCCCTCTTTTCATTCCTCCACGACCTTCTTCATCACACCCCCCGACATGGACTTCCCCTTCGAGTTCCCCTTCGCTCGCATCAATTTACAATGCAGGGAAGCCCAACAAACGGCGGAGCTTTTTTTTCTTTTTCTTTTTTTGTGAAATTTGGACGAGAAAATTCCGATTTAATTTGTGGGGACTAGCAATGCTTGAAAGTAAATGTGTGATCATGTGATCGTTTTCATTGACCCCAATCGAGGGGCTCAGTCCAGCGGAAAACGCGCTCGAGTATGGCGCGATGCGTTGCTCGTGAAAGCTTCTCCAGACCCCCGCAGTGCAGATGATAAAATGCAAATTGGCCGAATAAAAAGCAATTTGAGTGGCACGCTTTGCCGTCGGGGCCCCTTTGGCGTTCCGTCGTCTGAAATGTTTTAGCAATGGTTGCTATTCATCAAAGGGAAGGACGGGGGGAGACGCGGACGCCTGAGAAAGTGGTGCGGGGGAAGCGGCTGGAGATGGTAAATTGGAAATAGTGTTGCTATGGCGATAAGAGGTGATGCAAATGAAGGGAAAAGCAAACACATTTGTTTCCATCAATTTTGTGTTGTAGTGACAGGTGATGAGGATTATGGGTATTGTAATTAAAGAATTGATGATGATTTTCGTGTGGAGTTTGTGTTTTGTTTGAGGATTTATGGGATTATGGTGCCTGGGTGTTATTGTTTGAGGGTGAGGTAAGCGAAAAACAAGTGGGAATTGCAATGCAACAAGAATCTAAGAAATTTATCAAAAATCTTAAAAATTCACTAAAAATTCAAGAAATTCAACAAAAATTTAAGAAATTCAACAAAAATTTAAGAAATTAAACAAAAATCTAAGAAATTAAACAAAAATCTAAGAAATTAAACAAAAATCTAAGAAATTCAACAAAAAAACCAACAAATTCTACAAAAATCCAACAAATTTCACAAAAATCCAACAAATTTTACAAAAATCCAACAAATTTTACAAAAATCCAACAAATTCTACCAAAATCCAACAAATTCTACCAAAATCCAACAAATTCTACAAAAATCCAACAAATTCTACAAAACTCTAACAAATTCTACAAAAATCCAACAAATTTAACAAAAATCCAACAAATTTTACAAAAATCCAACAAATTCTACCAAAATCCAACAAATTCTACCAAAACCCAACAAATTCTACCAAAATCCAACAAATTCTACCAAAATTCAACAAATTCTACCAAAATCCAACAAATTCTACCAAAATTCAACAAAAATTTAAGAAATTAAACAAAAATCTAAGAAATTAAACAAAAATCTAAGAAATTAAACAAAAATCTAAGAAATTAAACAAAAATCTAAGAAATTAAACAAAAATCCAACAAATTCTACAAAAATCTAACAAATTCTACAAAAATCCAACAAATTTAACAAAAATCCAACAAATTTTACAAAAATCCAACAAATTTTACAAAAATCCAACAAATTGTACCAAAATCCAACAAATTCTACCAAAATCCAACAAATTCTACAAAAATCCAACAAATTCTACAAAAATCCAACAAATTCTACAAAAATCCAACAAATTCTACCAAAATCCAACAAATTCTACCAAAACCCAACAAATTCTACCAAAACCCAACAAATTCTACCAAAATCTAACAACTTCTACCAAAATTCAACAAATTCTACCAAAATCCAACAAATTCTACCAAAACCCAACAAATTCTACCAAAATCCAACAAATTCTACCAAAATTCAACAAATTCTACAAAAATCTAACAAATTCTACCAAAATCCAACAAATTCTACCAAAATCCAACAAATTCTTCAAAAATCGAACAAATTCTTCAAAAATTCAACAAATTCTTCAAAAATCCAACAAATTCTTCAAAAATTCAACAAATTTTACAAACATCCACAAACTCTGTGGAGTTAAGAAAATTGTTTTTGGAGTTGGAATTTGTGTGAAAATTGAATTTTATAAGTTATTTTATTTTTGACATCAATTAAATCGATTCAAGATAGAGTTGTGTGTGAGTGCAGCTTATGATTGGCGAAAGATCAAAGATGGAATGGTAAATGGAATCCCAGACTGCCTAGCAACTCAGCAATGGCAAATACAATCCACAATAACAATGCAATAAATCACTCACATCTATAGCAACATCAATCAAACTAACAGCAATAACAGCAATAATACCTGGAATAATATTACTTCTGTACTAAAGATAATAATCATCAAGAAAATCTAAGCAGTATTGTATTGTACTTGAAAACAAGACAAATAGCAATAATATAATGTGCTTTGAATTGGATTGAGTCTATTTGGCATGTTAAAGATGTTAAATAGGAATTAATTAGTGAGTTTTGTAGTTGTTTCATAACTCAAGTAAAAATATGTGTTGACGTACAGGTCTGGACATCGGTTGTGTTGGAGTTACAATATTGAATTAATGGGCTATTTAACAACATGGAATCAGATAGAAAATAAGCCAACATGATTTATTTGGAGACAATTGAATGCAAATCAAATAATTCAAAATAATTATTTAGACAGAAATAATCGGAGCGTATCTGAAAACCATGCTGAAAATCAAACAATAACAAATTAAAAATAAATTTAAAAAATTCTATAAAATTCTATAAAATTCTATTAAATTCAACAAAAATCCAACAAATCCAAGAAATTCACAAATTCAAGAAATTCAAGAAAAATTTAAGAAATTCAACGACAATTTAAGAAATTCAACAACAATGTAAGAAATTCAACAACAATGTAAGAAATTCAACAACAATTTAAGAAATTCAATAACAATTTAAGAAATTCAACAAAACTTTAAGAAATTCAACAATACTTTAAGAAATTCAACAAAACTTTAAGAAATTCAACGACAATTTAAGAAATTCAACAACAATCTAAGAAATTCAACAACAATGTAAGAAATTCAACAACAATTTAAGAAATTCAATAACAATTTAAGAAATTCAACAAAACTTTAAGAAATTCAACAATACTTTAAGAAATTCAACAAAACTTTAAGAAATTCAACAAAACTTTAAGAAATTCAACAAAAATTTAAGAAACTTAACAAAAATTTAAAAAATTTAAGAAATTCAACAAAAATCCAACAAATTCAACAAAAATTCAACAAATTTAACAAAAATTCAACAAATTCAACAAATTCAACAAAAATTCAACAAATTTAACAAAAATCCAACAAATCCAACAAATTTAACAAAAATTTAACAAATCCAACAAATTCAACAAAAATCCAACAATAAAACTTTAACATTCTTCAACAATTCAACATTCTCCAACAATTCAACATCCTCCAACAATTCAACATCTTCCAACAATCCAACATCCTCCAACAATTCAACATCCTCCAACATCCTCTAACAATTCAACATCCTCTAACAATTCAACAATAAAAATTTACCATCACCCAACAATCCAAACACCATTCAGCAATCAAACAATAAAATCCAAAAATCTAAAACAAACCCTCCAACGACAGCAATTCCACACTATCTAACAATCAAACAATAAAATCCAATATCACCTCCAACAATCAAACAATAAAAGCCCAACAACAAAATACAGCTCTCCCGTAATCCACAAGCACAAACCAACAACACATTTCACTCTTCCCGCACCAATCTAATTTCCATATTTACAAACTCAACCTGCCGTATTACTGCAGCTGTGTCTGTCCAAATGAGATATACAAAAGCCGCGCTACTTTTTCCCTTAACTCCTACACCTTTTTGTGGAATTCCTACCCACCTTTTGTGGTTGCACATTGCGGATCGAGATTTAATGTCCTCATCCATTAGCAAACCATAAAACTTAGCAATAAATTAAAGCAAAGACGAGGGGGAAACGCGCATTTTATTCGCGTTAATTCGCACGAGCTCACCAACTCGTTAGTTTCGATGTAAATTGTGAATGGCGGACAAGACGTCCGCCTCGTTGCAGCATCCAGGGACGTCGAGCGGCAGGCGTCGGCTCGCAGAGCTCACTGAATCCGCTTAAATGCAGGTTCGATCGAACAGCGGAAGGGAATTTAATTTGACCCAACGTGGAATCAATAGGATGCGCTTCGGCGCTACTATTCGCTTTTTTCTCCATTCAAGTGGAATATTTTGTCACGCACGGATTTACTTTGTCTTTTATTTTCATCGGGGACAAATCAAACATTTATTTTAAAAAAAAAAAGAAAAAAAAAAAAAAAACTGGTAAAATAATAAAAATAAAGACATAAAAGCGTTGTTAGGTAGACCTTGTATTGCATTTTGCGGAAGCTGTGCAGGGAAGCTGATGTGTGATCCATCTTCATCTGCAGCGTTGCACAGGTTGGCATGTCACAGTTTGAACATGGACTTTCAAGCTCGATTAAATGGATGCCGTTCTTGTTTTTAGCCACCAATTCGTCACCTTGATGTATAATGATGTATTCGTCACATGACTGTCATCTGAGAAATGACAAATGATCATGGAACAATCAACAGTGCTGTCATTAGATGAGTGATGGCAAGAAGTGTATGGAGTTTCATTAGGAGCAAATGGAAAAAAGAAATTTTTTTTAGTTTTTTTATTTTTTAACAAAGAAAAGGAAAATACTATTAGCATTTTAGTCTAGACTATTAAAATTGGCTTGACAATAGACTATTCAATTTTTCATTTTGTGTTGATTGGTAAATAGAAATCCTTGTAGTTTAGTTTCATCTTTTCAATGGAAACCTAAGAACTGTTTTTGTTTATTTTTTCAAGCTAGAAAGTTTCAATTACAATCTTGATTTTGAGTTTTAATTAAACAAAAAAGAAAAGTATTAATTGTTCATGTCTTTTGTCATTCATATGAGTTTTGTGTATTGTGTTTGTGTTGGGTGGAATCAATCACTTTCCTTGCTGTTTGGCTGTGATAAGGGGCAGCTGATTTCATTGTGCGACCTCTATTGTAGTAATTATATCCCGTTGGTTATCCAACTGTCTTTTTTTTTTTTTTTTTTTTTTTTTTTTTTTTTTGTAAGTAATTCATTATTAGATTATGTGAATTTATATAAATAAAATTTTTTTTTAGTGTTTGCTTTGTTAGCTGTAAATTTAAAATAAAAAGTAAACATCACTTTTTTTTTTTCAATTTCAAGTCTTCAAATATCAAATTTTCATTTTTGCAAAAATCCAATAACCTGAATCACCTCAAGTTAGAACAGCTATTGAAAGAAAGTTGCAATTTTATCTTGCATTTTTTTTTCTTGATTTAAAATATTAATATTGAAAAATTTTTTTTTTTTTTAAATATGAATTTTTAGTGATTTCTTAACGGCACTGGTTTTTCCATAAATTAAAATTTATTATTGGATCATTTAATATTCTTTCTTTAATTACATTCGACAGTTAATAGACCAGTACATCAAATTTCGTTTCCTATCATCTATTTTACATGAGGGATTTCATGTTAAAGCTTCATAGATTAAAAGCTCGCATGAAGAATGTGTAATTATTATAATGTGATGTCTAAATGAAACTTAAAGCGGGCAAAACCATTTCATTTTATTGGTTGTATTATTCATTACCAACTTCCGGTTTGTGGCCGCCATCTTGGTTGCAGTTAGATCAAGGAAAAAAAAAAAATTTGTAAATTTTACAGAATAGTTTTGTTGTTGAGAAAACATCAAATTAATTGAATTAATCAACTGTTATTATAGTTTATAATGTACTACGATGTCTAAATGAAACTTAACGCAGGAAAAGGTAGTATGTATGTACTAAAGGAGTTAGATTTATGGCTAAAAAAATAACATGCGTCCAGTCATTCTAATGGTAAAACTAAAAACTGGGTTTAATTTGTGAAACCCAGGCGGCCACTGGTCAACGTTTGCGGCCCCCGTCGCAGCTCCCTAGCGATAGGTAGAGCTGCAACCCATTGCAGACCAATGAGGGCCCGGCCAGACCGGAAGTTGCATGCACGAGGTCGCCAGAATGCCTGATGGGCAGTTGTATCTCCGCCATGGCCAGCGATAGTCTTCTGGGCTATCTCCCATGTGCGAAGGCGACCCCAACGATGCACGACAACTTTTGATCATGTGTGTCCGCCCTGCGGACTGCATGGACCTGAGCGTCCGTTCCGTTAACGTCATGCGCGCGTAGCACATAGGCGCGAGAAACACCCAAGCAAGTTCTCATTGGCCACGCAGTCCACGACGGCGTGACCAGCGGTCAGGAATACTAGAAAAGAGTTGAAGAAATTCTTGCAATAGGAGATCACACTTAAGGTGCACTGGCCCCTAGACACGACCATTCAATAAAGCTTATACTTCATTTAAATAGTGCATCTTTGTGTTGTCTTTCATTATTATAGTGTGTGTTGCGTCCAGCACCACGTGGCCATCCCCTTGACCACGCGGTGACCATAGCCAAACACTAACAATTTGCATAAATAAGCATAAAGCAGGCGCTGAGTATACAGCATCATACAAAATAGAGCAAGTGCTATACAGGAAGGCATACACTACTACAATTAGCGAGAGCGATGTGACTGGGACAGGCGGCAGCACAAACTGAGGTAAATGAAAAGGGTATCTTAACTTTTTCAGATTCTCCCACCCCTTGAAGGTATGAAGCGCCCTTTGGTGCAACGTCTGCAACGTGCCTGCTCCATGCAATTGCATTACCTACATCAATGTTGTAGATCGTGGACAACGTCTTTTTGGTAATTATCCCTGGAATCTATCAAGATTCGTCTAAGTAGTCCCTTGCAAAAACGAGTTCACAACTTCAAATGCGTGCTTTGTCTTGATTGGCATTGGGGATGTCATTAGCCGTGGATTCAGCAAGTAGAAACGTGTGCACATTGTGAGCTGAAAAAAAGCGTCAGCTGGAGTCACCTGTGTTGTTGTGTGGGGCGCCGTATGGTATGCACTCACAGAACGATCAACGGACTCAGGTATAGACATTCCCTAATTTTAGAAACTTATCAATTTGGTTTTTAAATGTTTTTACAAAGCCCTCGATAGCTCCATTTGTGGCCGAATCATGTGATGCCAATTTGGTAAGTTGTATTCTATTTTGCGCCATGAAGTCTATGAACTCAGCAGATGTGAATTGGGGTCTATTGTCCGTGTGGATGAGGATCAGTAGGCCATGTCTGCAAAACCAGGACTTCAGCACGTCGATGGTCGCTTTTGAAGTGGTGGACGACATCATGCATACTTTTGACCATTTGGGCTTTGCGTCTACTGCAAGGAAAAACATTTTGCCATGAAAGGAGCCAGCAAAGTCCAAATGTACTCTGCCCCAAATCTCGTTTGAAATTGGCCATTGCAATTCAGATGTCTTTGATGGATTTGGAAGGCTGCGCTGGCAAACATCACATAATCAAACCAGTTGGTCAAGATCTGTGTCTATGTGTGGCCACCAAACCGTTGCTCGAGCAAGCGACTTGGCACAAACAATTCCAAAATGGCCCGCAAGTAACACGGCTAGTACTGCTTTGCAAAGTGCAGCTGGTATTACAAGTCAGTCAGCCATGAAGAGGAAGTGGCCATGCTTAGCAAAGGCCTCGCAATACTACCGGTATGGCACCAGATCGGTCGTGATTGTTGACCAGTCGTCGGACATGGCGTGCATTGCAACCTGCAACTTGGCGTTGGTGAGGTAAGCTGCAGTCAGTGTGGAAGTTGACATCAGAAACTGGACTATTGAAAGAGAAAAAATTTTGTTGTCTCTAAGGTCCAAGTCCTTGTGAGTCTCCACTCAAGGTTGCCGATTTCTTGCCAGTTTGTCTGCAACAGCGTTGTTGGCAGCGGGTACGTGCTCAATTTGATAATTGTATGCGAACAAGAACACTGCCCATCAGTGCAGTCGTGCAGCAACTATTTGGTTGCACCTTTTAAAGTCACCAAATATTGACACCAATGGCTTATGGTCAGTCTTGAGTATGAACTTCTTTCCGAATAGGTGGTAATAAAATCATTTTTCTGCACTGGAAATAAGAGTGAGCTTGCGAATGCTATCGGGCGGTGAATTCCGTTATCCAGGTGTAAGATGAAAGCACTCACACCTTCTGGAGAAACGTCTACAGTCAGGTACAGTGTCTTGAATGCATCACAGTGCATCAATGCCGATCGGCGGTCACTGATGTCTTTTCCGGTTACATATGCAGTCTCTTGTTCAGGCCCCCAAATCCATGGCTAGTCATTCTGCATGAAATGGTACAATGGCTTCAACATGGTCGAGAGGTTGGCACCAAAGCAACCATAGTAGTTTATCAGACCCAAAATGATTTTAATGAGGTGAGCTTGGTCAGCTGCGCTGCATCGTGTAATGGCGCCAACTTTGAATCGATTGGAGTTATGCCGGACTTCAAAATGTTTAGACCATGTCTGATCACTTCATCTTCTCTCGTTTCATCGCCTAGCGCAATAGGCGATTAAATGAGAGGCCAAAAATTGTTCCTTGTTATTTCATTGCCTTTTATTCTATCGCCAAATGACCCAGGCAATGAAATGAATAGAAGTAGTGACGACGTTTGTTTCATCGCCATGTCAATGAAACGTATGTCAATGAAACGTGCGTTGATAAAACAATATAAATAAAGACAATTACAATGACAACACAACACAACCGACAACTGAATACCGAATATCAAATAACCGAATACCAAATAAAAAACAAATATTGTTATTAAAGAAACAAATATTGTTACAGCATCTGAAGAATGAGATAAGGTGGATGCTAAAACCGGTACTGCGACAGGTTGCTTCATCGCCTCTTGTTTCATTGTCTGAAAACGACAGGCAATGAAACGAGAGGCAATGAAATGGTAAGACCAATTCATTGCTGCCATTGGCATTTCATTTCATCACCAAAAACCACTAGGCAATAAAATGAATGGCAATGAAATGGTACATCGGGTTGAGTCACTTCATCACCTCTTCATTTCATCGCCAAAAAACGACAGGCGACGAAATAAGAGACGATGAAGTGACCCCACCTTGTTTAGATATTTGGTTGCATAAACTTGCATTTGGATTTGTTAAGGGTTAGGCCTGCCCTCTCAAATGCAGTTAGCAATTTGTCCAAGTTCTGTAAATAGATAGTGTTAGTCGGTCTCGTGACCGCAGAATCATCAATGTACGGCTGTGTATTGCTTCCACCAGCTGTTAATGTGTCCATCGTTCTTTGGAATATCGCCAAAGCAGATAAAATTTCATACAACAAACGATTGACTGTAAACAAGCCAAAGTGTGTGGTAATTGTGCACACTACTTTGCTCACGTCGTCTAGTTCGAGTTGGTTGTAGGCAGAGTTCATATACATAATGGAGTATGATTCTTTGCCTGACGACATAGCAGCAACATCCAAAAACAAGGGCAGTGGATATGCATTAGGCATTACTGCTTTGTTCACAGTTTTGTTGTAACATCCGGCAATTTTGAGTGTGCCATTGGACTTCAGGTTTCGGTGTCTACAGTCGTCACGCTTGTGGTTGGTTCCACCACACGATTCACATTTCGGGCTTGTTGTTATCAAATACTTGATCTGACATTTTAAAGTATACGCGAAAATATGTTTTATCCAAAACGTTTTCGACCATGATGGGACAGCGATTGCAATGAAAAACTCACGGAAAAACCGTGTGGAAAACTTTAAGCCTAATCACGGGACGCTAGAGGCCAAAAACGATAAAAAAGATTCAAAAAACGTCCAAAACTGTTCAAAACTTGCGCGAAAATGGTCCTTATGGTGTTGCGATGGTTAGAAATCGCATCCTTGTCGCCAATTACTGTGTATGTACTAAAGGAGTTAGAATTACGGCTAAGGAAATAACTTGGGTCCAGTCATTCTTACGGTAAAACTAAAAACTGGATTTATTTGCATAAATAAGCATAAAGAGGGCGCTGCAGCATACAGCGTCGTATAATATAGAGCAAGTGCTATACAGGAAGCATACACTACACAAACCATTTGATATTATCGGTTGTATTATTCATTACCAACTTCCGGTTTGTAGCCGTCATCTTAGTTTTAGTTAGATCGAGAGATAAAATGAGTTTGTGAATTTTAGAACAATGTTTTGGTTAAAAAAAAACATTAAATTAGTCTAATTGGTCAAATTAGTCGACTTTTTAAACTATTTCTAATGCATTTGTATTGATAAAAAATAAAAATAAAAAACTCGGTGGTTTATAAAATTTTTCTAAATGTTTGTTGTAATATTTTAGGTTTTAAATTTTAAATACAACTGTAATATGTGCTTGAATTTGTAATGTTGGAATGTCAAATGGCAAAATCATGAGTTGGGGAACCATCAAAGGCAAGTTAAAAAATGAAGTTTGCAGTGTAGCTGAATACCAAGTAACATTTGAAGAGCACACACTGAATTTTGATAATTTGAAAGAAAAGATTTCCCACAGTCACAAAACAAACTTCTTTTTGCCCCCTTAAAAATCTGAAAACAAAAATTTAAAAAAAATTAAACAAAACTTAATTAAATGCAATTTAATTGGTTTTCATAAAATTAAATGCAATTTAATTCGATTATCATTCAATTAAATGCAATTTAATTCGATTATCATTCAATTAAATGCAATTT